>CAJNIZ010005906.1:0-18505 GCA_905231905.1 Symbiodinium pilosum | reverse complement strand
TAGCCCCTATAGTACTCTACCCTCTGTAGCCCCTATATAACCTCCAATGCTAGGAACGTTTGAGCTTGCTCAGCTTGCTCTCGGCAACTATGTCCTCTCCTGCAGGCCGCACCCCGGGAGGATCTAGAAAGTGGTAGTTTCCTATAATAGGGGGACCCCAATATAGACCCCAAAATACTATAATCCTTATTATGGGGACCCCCAAAAAGGGTACCCCTAATTTTGGGAAACCCCCAGTAGATCCCCACTTGAGGTTCCTACATATCACCCAGTAGAAGTATGAGGGACGATGTTGGGGGTTCTACTTTTTAGATTCTCCCAAAGGTCTGGTGAGCTGGCGTAAAGTTCATGGCTTAAGGCCACGAGATGTAGCAAGAAAAGACATGAATCCACCAGCCACACTTCTCCAGAAAGAGCGTGGAACCCCAAAGCGACCCACAAGGACTCCTGCCATTTGAAATCAAAACCTTCACAGGCTCTTGTTTGTTTCGCTTTATGCGTTACTCGTTTCTGCCGTCGCCCTGCGCTTCCAGGGGGATTCTAGGGCTTACGATGGTAGGAAAGATATAATGTTTTGGTATGGGCGGTACAACGGTTTCAAGGGATTCTAGGAGGCCACGCGCCAAAGCGATCCCTCCAAGGGAACTCCGCACGAATGAGCCCTGTCACTTCCTACCACTCCCCATCATGCCTGCACAGTCCATCTGAAGGGGGTTTCTTTGAGGACGTTGGGACCTTAGTTTGGCGTTTGGGGTCCGTTTTTGATACGGTCGTCCAAATCCCATCAAGTCCCGCAAATGTAGTCATCCTGCATGACCCGCAAGACCCCAAACCCACAGTCCTTGAGCCGACTGAAAGCCCAAGGACCTGACCTCAGCGGTGTAGAGTTTGGGGTTTGGGCTTTTGTTAGGTTCAGAGCTTCGGGCTTTGGGCTTAGAAGTTCGGGTTCATGACCTTTCTGCTCACGGATTCTCGGGAAAAAAACGGTTCATGATTCATAAACCATGTGTCAACCTAAAGAATGTAATCTAGAGACATCACTACGCCTCATACACCTCACAGAAACCCTCTGCCCGACTTCCGAACATGCCAGCCCTTGCCGAGAAATACAGGCAGGCAACCTTATCCATAATGGTGGCACAAGAAGCATTACAAGATATAACCTGGGCAGAACTTGGGCGTAGTGTGCCTAGCTCAAGACTGTCGGGATCCCTGGCAAAGCAGAGAAAATGGGCCGCAAGTAAGCTGAACCCTCAGCATGACTTGGCGGGCCAGGAGTGCAGCTAGAAAAACAATGCACGGGCGCAAATTGACTAATCGGACGTGCAAGGTAGCGGTTTAGGGTTCAGGGTTTAAGCTTCCCCTTCACCCTCCCAGTAATCCTGCACCATTTTCAGATCTGCTGCCTCGACCTGCAGGTCTTGCAGGGCACTTCTGGCGGGAGTCCAAGGGAGGCAAACAAGCCTGTTACGCTGATGCTGAAGGCCTACGTCCAGCCTAACCCAATATCTGCAAACCTGAGCTCTATAGCCCCTAAACCCTAAACCTAGAACCCTAAACCATGAGCCACTGAAAACCTCTTGCTTAAACTCTAAACCCGTTTCACTGCCGGGCAAGTATGAACCTTGGACCTCCTCAGCTGTAGGGCGCCCTGAGAGTCTTAGCGCTTCAGGCCACTGCTCAGAGGGACAACACGGCGAGGCCACCCATTGCCACCTCTGACACTAAGCTTTCGAGGGTTGAGGGCTTAGGCTTTAGGGTTTTTGGGGTTTAGGGCTTAGGGTTTAGGGTCTGGGGCTTAGGGTTTAGGATTTTTAGGGTGTAGGGCTTAGGGTTTAGGGCAACGGTAAGAAGCATGAATTTGTGCACATGTCGCAGTAGGAATGTGAAAGGAAAAAGATACGGGTCTGTGCGGCCTCGCATGCTGCTTGAAGTGCTTGAGTATTTCTATAGGGTTGATGCTCTTCGGTGTCCCCATAACAAGGATGAACTGCTCCGGGGGTGTGGAAAGCAAACCCGGATTTTCGAGACAGCGCCACAAGCTGGTAATCTCAACTCTCCCTGGCAAAGGAGGGTTGAGTAATTGGAGACCCATGGAACTTATAAGTGGGCTTATAACCCTGCTTTAATGGGTTACCCCAATTATAGGTAGGATTATAATCCCAGCTATAAGTAGTTACTAAGTCCCATGGGCCTCCAAGTAGCTACCAGACGAAAGTCTTAGACCCTAAACCCTAAACCGCAGGGCCCAGCCACAGCGAAGGAGATGAAGCCCTTCGCAGAGGAACTCTTGTCCTGCAAGTTGCTGGGGGCCTGGGGCTTCGGGATTAGGTTTAGGGTTTAGGGGTTAGGGCTTTAGGATTAGGATCTACTTGGAAGGTCATAGGGACTTAAAAAGTATACGTATAACCCCTATAAGCCATATAGTATCCCAATGATTGACCTACTTAATAGAAGCCCCCTGACCCACCAAGGAAAGGATTATGCCGGAGAGGCGGAAGTCTACGTACAAGGCTTCCAGGATTGAGGTCTAGGAGTGTACAAGTCAAGGACACTGCCGGCCGGCACTATGTGAGCTTGATAGCTTCATATGGGAGCACCACCTCGTAAGCACACACCTGACAATGTTTGCTTGCACAAGAAGTGTTACAGGGCAGTGGCGTTTGTAGCCAAAACCCTGAAACCCTAAAGCAGAAGGGTTGAATAAATAGCAGTTTCCATTTTCTTTTCCATTATCCCAATATAACCCCTATATAAACCCCTGATTTAGTCCCATTATAGTAGGACCCTAAACGGTGAAGGTGGTCCTCGCTCTTCTTGCCTTCCTTCTTCTTGTCTGCTTGGGCGCTGGTAGTGGTTACGTCCTTGATGACAACCTCCTTCCAAAAACAGCTGGTCCAAGCCACTCCAAAAAGGCGTATAGTCCCCCTTTAAGTCGAGAGAAGAAGGAATTGCCCAATATCATAATAAGATCCCCATATACCCACTTCAGGGGGGCTTCACCCTAAACCCTTATCCCCGTATATTCTATCTATTTAAGGGGAACTATACACTAAACTCTAATCCCTAAACCCCATATTCTATCTACTTAAGGGGAAACTTTACTGGAGCGGTTTTTACGGGTCCAGATGGGCTTCCATGCTGGAAACTGGGACACGTTAGAGTTCAGGGTTTAGGGTTTACAGAGTTTAGGAGAAAGGGTTTAGGTGGACCTGAACTATGCATTCATATAGGCTTTAGGATATGGGTTGCGGCCATGGGCAACTCAGATTTAAGGCTGGTTCCCAGGTTGCTCTCGCATTTACGTGCAAAGTTTCGCTTGGACAACAGTAGGGAGAGTGCACAGCTAAGGAAGGGAGCGGTAGCTTGAGGAGAGGAAGGCGAACACAAAGTAATCGTACAAGGGTAGACCTGCCCCGATAGGAAATATTCTCATCTTAAATAAAAGGTGGTACCACGTCTTGAATATGCGACAAGCGTTCCATTCGGAGGTGGGGGGTTCTCTTTTTGGGGAAGTGGTTATCCCGCACTTGAATGGAAGGCTCTATCAACAATTGCTTGGGGCAGTTGTTGCCCCCTTGTCCTGAGAATGGAATCTCCCCACCCCCAACAACGCAATATCGAATTAATGCTCTATGGCTTCGAGGAAAGGATTATGTTTGGGGCCGTTCCCCTAAACTCCAACCCTCCTTGGTGTGGATGTCCACAGAAACCTTTGGCTTCACGGTGGTCTCGGAATCTTTGGTCTCTTCTGACACAATCTTGGTCTTGACCTATCTGCTTGGGGGTTAGGGTTTAGAGTTCAGAGGTTTGGGCTTAGGGTTCCCAGAATGAGCTTATTATCAAGGATGTTGATTTCATGCACCCCTGAAATGGGAAAATCCTGCAGGAAGGACCCCAATAAATATTTGCATCAACCATAATGACCCCAGTTGACCTATGGTCTGAACTCCTAGTATCCCCCCTTCATAACCCCTGCAATGCTCCCTTACATAACCCCTATATAACCCCCTCTAACAAATTTAGACTACACCTCAGTTTGGTTCCAGTATGAACCTACTTGATACATTCCCTGACCCCCGAGTTGGGGGCTAGTTTGACTGACTCCTGCCTGGTCATAAGGGTCGTGGATCACCTGAAGTACAGGGGTTGTTTGTTTAGGGTCTAAGGTTTAGGGTTTAGGGTTTAGGGAAGGGTCTGTCACAAGGAAAAAAGCAGGGGCCAGTAGGATGAACAGGTCAAAGGAAGTAGAAAGGACGATTGCAGGCAGGGCAGTGGCGGCTGGAATACAGGCTTTTAGGTGTATGGGGTTCAGGCACTTCATTATGGGTTCAGGGTTTATAGGGTTCAGGGCTTGTAGGGTTCAGGATTAAGAGGGTTCGGGGTTTAAACTTCTTCTGGTTGAGACTTTAGGGTGCCTTGGTGTCTGGAACGTATAAGGGATCCTCATCATTGGGATCCTGGCGGAGGTTCAGGGGTTTGGGAGTTTTCGGGTTTAGGGTTTAGCACCTAGTGTAGAGGCCTAAAACGTGGAAAAATACGCTTGAGGCGCAACACTCAATTCACCTGGGACCATGCTAATTTAGGCCCCCTACATTGCAGGACCCCTATCAATGCATGTAACCCCAGTTCCCATTTCCTTCTCCATGCTCGTTCCCTTGATTCCCCACTATTGGAGACATTTCCCTACATATCCCGTACATGGTCCCTGTAAAACGCTATGGGATCCTTCATGTCCCCATAAATGTTCCCAAGCCTCCTTATCATCTGCCACCACCTCGATGTCGACTTTTTCGTCCTTCTCAGCCTTCTTGGCATCCTGGGCTTCCTCCTTTTCCATCTCCTAAGGGGTTTAGGGTTTGGGTTTGAGGTTTGGGTTTAGTTTGGGGCACAGAACATCTTCAAACGACGCAACGGTGGTTGTATAAGGATTCAACGTAACAACGAATAAAAACGGAGTTTAAACCTACCCCTGTCTCCTTCTGGACCTCCTTTTCCAACTGCTTGTCTTCCTCCTTATTGTCCTTCTTCTCCTCCTTTGCGTCCTCTTTCTTGCTTGGTGTCTTTTCTTCCTCCTTGACTTCCTTCTTCTCTACCTTCTTCTCCTCTTTTGCCTCCTCCTTCTTGTCCTCTTTCTTCGCTGGTGTCTTTCCCTCTTCCTTGTCTTCCGTCTTCTTCTCCTCCTTGGGCTTCACCTCCTTGCTCTCAGCCTTCGCATGCTTGGCCTCCTTGTCATGTTCAGGCTCCGAGAGAATCTCCAGCTGTGTGTTGTCCAGGCTCGATGCAGAGAGCTCTGCCAGCTGAACCTAGGTTTTGAGGCTTTGAGAGTCTTCCAGTTTTAGTTCTGGATGCAGCTTGCAGATTCCTATCGCAGCGGAAAAATTTGGACTTGAACAACTGAGCGTTTAAGATAGTAGAGAACGGGATTGGATCCCTGTAGTCTATGCCTTTATGCGATCCTCAATAGAAATCCCCTGAAGCAATTCCCGCATTCCTTCCTTTGTTAAGTGCCAGGTAGATATGGGGTTTCCTCAACATCCGGGTGCCCCTGGGGACCATGGGGAAGGTAAAAAGGCTCGGGGTCGCCCTTACAGATTCTATAGGACCTATTCTCCCTAAACCCTTTTTGAGGAACGGGCTGGAGACGCTGCCGGCACCCTTTACCCTAAACCGCTCCCGTCTGGTTGAGGACACAGGCACTGACGACTGCGGCTTCTGCATTAGTCGCGCCTGCACTGCTGCAAGGAGCAGCACAACAGCCAAAGTTCGCGAGCAAGCACCTGACAGCGCTTTTGGGGCTTCCCTCCCTTTCAAGTTTCCTGGGTTGCTGTTAAGGAACTTACAGCAAATTACTACAATGAGCAAACCCTCTCATTTCCTGCATACCCATGTTATGGTAACTTGCATGAAGTTCCTGAACAACGACCCAGCTTGGGGGGTTTCCCTCCCTTTCGAGCTCATGGGGCTGAGCATCTGGGCTTGGCTGTAGGCCATGAAGCCAACAGGACCCGACAAGCTGAGCCCCAAACCTTAATAATGGTAATAATAGTAATAATAATAATAGTGATAATAGTAATAATAGTAGTAATAGTAATAGCAGTAATAATAGTACTAATAGTACTAATACCTACACCCGAATTCCTGAACCCTCAACCTTGGGTACTGCCCCCACCCAGTAACAGTCTACAACAGGGGCAACAGGGGTAGCAAGGGCTATAAATATGTATATGGCAATTATCATCAAACTGTTACTGTGGGGGGGGGCAGTACCCAACCTCAACCCTGAACCCTAAAACCTAAACCCTACACCCCAAACTTTGAACTTTGAACCCTAGACTGCCCTGAATGCACCTGTCATGACGTCAATGTCTTGGACGGCTTCGTTGGTACGGCGGAGCGGGTCGGGCTTGAACCGCCAAAGAGCTGCAGCATCTGGAAATTCGGGCTTCCCAAAAGGGATACAGGGGTATACAGAGGTTTTATAGGGCCTGGGGCTTCCCAAAATTTAGGGGTCTCAATAATAAGGGCTATAGTAACTGAGGTGTCTATATTGGGGTCCCCCTACTTTGGGAAACTACCATATGGAGTTTCCTTGCAGAGGCTAAGCAATGTAGACATATTGCGCAGCTCTAGTATAATCTGCTCCACTAGCTCTAAGGAAGTATAGGATATTGCCTGTTGTAACCGGTAACTGTAGCTTAAGTGGGGTTCAGGTCAGCGGGCTCATTTCAGCTCACCTGGCAGGAGAAGCGTTCCAGTTTGGCTACTGTAGACCCATGATTAATCATGCCCCTCCTTTTAAAGGCCTGAATATTAGGATCCATCTTATATTCCCTATGAAGAGGAGGGGTTTGTTAATAAGGGGTCTACACTACCCCAGTGCCCATCAAAATGCTACACTGATAGGTTGTTAGCAGGGAATGGAGGATGGGATACCCTCAGTAGCCCTTACATCATCCCTGATGGCGTGGTAGTTTCCGTTTCCTTTACATTCCTTCAACCCCTACCAACCAGCAAGACTCCAGGGGTCAGGGAACCTGGGCACCATGGTTCTGTAAAGCTAGGCGAACCAAACAGTCCAGAAGCAAGCTCGTCCCTCACTTTCGCATGCGGCTTTCTCAGCACAGGAGTTCTTACACAAACCCGTCAAATACATGCATATATGTGTATGTGTATGTATATATATGTATATCTATCTATCTATCTTATGTATAGACATAAGGGATTTAGAGAGGTATTGTGGAAACAACCACATACTGAACAGAAGCTCACGTCCAGGCCCGGGCCACGGAGACTTAACGTTAAAAAGGGCCCTCCCTGTCCTCTTACCTAGGTAGCGCTTTACGAACCCCTAAACCCTAAACCCTGCGCTACACATGATGCTGTTTGTAGGGGGGCTGTAGAGTATCACCTGATTACAGGCCACAGTTTCTTGCATGCTCAGCTTCCTCCTGAACAATAATCATAGCAATACTAATAACAGTAATCATGGTAATACTAATCATAGTAATCATAGTAATACTGATAGTAGTAGCAATATGAATAATAGAGACTTGGCATCGGACAGAGTTTGCCTTGTCGTGCATCGAGGGCGAGGGCAGGTGCATCGAAGGTGATTGCAAAAGCTCGCCCCCTTGCAAAGCGTCGGGGGTGGGTTCAAGATCTCAGGCATTCGTGTGATAGGCTCAGATGTGAAAGTTATGGATAGGTTGTTTGCACGTCATAGATTCAGGGGTGAGATGGGCCATGGACTTCATGTGGTTATAATTATAATGACAATGGCAACGATACCAATACTAGGAATAATAGCAATAATAGTAACAATCACAATAATAAGAATAATAGTAATTCAGAGAAACAATAATAGTAATCATAATAAGGGCAATAAGAATAATAGTAAAAATCATAATGAAAATAGTACTAATACTGAAAATAATGATTGAGATAAGAGCTCGGGTTTCTCAAGCGTGCAATGAAGTCTGGTTGCCAATCCTCCATGAGATGTTCTATAAAGAAATACTTAGACTTCGAGCTCTTGAAAGGGTCTAAGGGTTTTACGGTTTAGGGTGTCTCGCGGATAGCGCTCACAAGTTTTATTAGAGAATGGAAAAGATGGAAGATGCCCTGACAGAGAAAAGGGGCTCGAAGGAATAGAAGGGGTATACGTTGATCATGAAGAGGGCTGCAACATCGACTATATCACCAGCATTCAATGTAGGTAGCCCCACTACAACGAGAAGGGCAGCAGAATCGCAGTTTCAAACCTTGAGGCGAGTGCAGGCAAGCCCTATGCAGCTTCAACTTGCCAGAAAACCACACCTCCTCTGGACAGTCTCCATGAGCACAGCACTTAATGCCGTATTGCACCCAGTACCCAAAAAGGGAGTGCGACTGCCAACCCCTAAGTCCCAAATCCTTTGGAGCGCGGGCTAAATCCTAAACCCTGAGCCCTAAACCCTATACCTTAGGAGGACCCCCCCCTTGGAATAGTGGTATAGTAGGAATATAAGAGGACCCTAATATAATCCCTATATTCCTTATAGTCACTATTACCGGGTGGGGGGTCCACCTAACCTATACCTTAAACCCTGACTCCGAAATCCAAAGCCCTCAATCAACATCAAGCTTTTGGGATGCCACACATGGACAAGCCCATAGCATGTCCTTACCCGCTGGGGGATTCCATACACAGGGACACCAATCTGAGGTTGAAGGATTTAGGGTTTAGGGCAATCTGAGGTTGAAAGTTGAAACCATGCGCCCCTAGTACGGGCCGTTTACCCTGGGATCTTTATATACCTACCATGTACCCTATATTTACCCTCAAGGGTCCCTAGATTCACCCTAAAATGCCTCAGGGCCCACACTAGGGGCCCATGTTCATCAATGTGGGAATTTCCGAAAATTGTGGTCATATATGGGGATATTATCCCAATACCCCAATAATGGAAAACTCAAATGAAAAATGAAATGGGAAAATGGAAACTGGGATTATATGAGCCACAGTCAATATGTTCTAAAAAATCCTACATAACTTCATGGACACGGGCTCCATGTTCGGACCTTTTTAGGGACGATACTGAACTACGGGAAGGACCCCTATGTCCACCATTAAGGTTCCCTCAATAAGGCTAATATTGACAGTAGCACATATGTAGGGGCTAGGATGAACCAAAATCCGGGGTTTTCCTTTCGAGGGGGTTATACTAATTCGGGGTCTGTATTGGTGAAGACAAGGAAGCAGATTCTCAAAGCTTTGTACAACACTAGAACAAAAGATGCGATCTCACCTGTCACATGTTCCTCAACTCCTCTGAACCTTTAACTCTCACTACAAGCAGCTTCCAAACAGAAACAAGTTGGCACAACTTCTGAACCCAAGCGTGAACACCTCAAACCCCAGCGAGCTCCACTTGCTACTGCTTTCGCTCTAACTCTCTAGTTTACAGGCTTGAACAAGTGACAGACGGGATGTCTGTAGAAATTTAGCCGCTATATGCACACCCCAGGGAATCCCGACAAGCGATTGCCTCACCTCCTCCCTTAAACGCTAGCTTCTCAAAATTGGGGTCGCATAAGCCGCCACCAATCTCCCACCAACGCCCAACGCCATTACCTCCCTGGACCCTAACCTGGAAGTCAGACCAACACGTTGTCATGGGACCCCATACCGCCCCCATCCTAATGTGGGCGAACGAACTAAGGGGAGGTTGCCATGAGATCTTGCAACCCTAACTTCAGGTCCCGAGATCATCCTTGGGATATCTACAAGAACTTTTGAAACCCCAACAAGGCTCCGATAGAGAGAGCTGTCCTCTTGAGGTCTGCCTCTATGGCTTCCAAGTTAATTTGAAGGAGGGTCAACCCCAAACCCAACTGAATCCTGGCATTTTTCCAAATCACTCCGCAGCGACCCCTGCTAGCCATGACCCGGAAGCTGTGCTGGTCACACACAATCTCGCACCTGAACTCTAAAAATTCAAGCCCTGGAACTCCTTTGGTAACTCTAAAGCCTCACCCTTCGCCATCGACACGTTTAAACAATAAAAAATCCGAAATCCCGGAGTTCACATTGCTGGTGGTTCTGTTCACGAGGAAATGGAGGAATGGATCCCTGTTGCCATCTCCGTAATCCCTAGGCTCCATTCCCTCAATCACATCAACCCCAAAACCCTAAACCCCAAAACCCTAAACCCTAAAATGAGTCAACAAGCGCCTCGTATTGTGGCTGTGGGCGAGGGCGGGCTGGGAAGGCCCTGGCTAGCTGAGTAGACGTCCACCACGGGTGCGGAAGCAACCTGAGAGTGTCTGAAAATGCGGTAAGGGCCGGAATAATCGGGTTTTAGGGCCCAAATACTATACCATTAATGGTATTAGGGCCCTAAAACTCCAGTATTTAGGGCTTATTAGGGTTTAGGCTCTATCGTTCCGAAACACTTTAAATGGGCACCCCAAACAGGGAACCTCAAGAATACAGCGGGAATTTCATTTGAACATCCCTACCAGGGTCATTACATTCCTACCATATTCCTACTATATTATTGGGGTTCCCATTAAATCGCTTTAGTGTCAACTTTCACCCAAATTAGGGGATGTTACGGGTGTATTTTGGGATTTGGTAATTTCCCTAAATAAGGGGACCCCAATATAGACCCCAAAATACTATAATCCTTTTTATTTGAATCTTCAAGAAAGTACCCCTCATTTTGGGAAACCCCCCTTTGGGTGTAGGGTTTAGGGCATGCGCCATGTGCATAGTACTGCGGGCTTTCGGGGTACTCATATAATGTATATTGGCCATAATCTAACATATATACCTCCATATAAAATCCCCTAGATCAGGGCCCTTGAGGGAGTTCAGACTATAGCTCATATGGGCTCTAGGAGCTATGCATATGTATGCTATAGGCGCAGCTACCTCGGGAGTTTGCAAAAATGGGTGCACTTAGGAACCCGAGGGATGCATGGGGTTACACAGGCATTCTCGGGGTCCCGCCGGTTCCCGCAGAGCATCCTCGTTCTACTTCCCATTATCCCAATATAACCCCAGTATGTACTTATGATGCCTATATAATCCCCATATAACCCCTAATAGGGGCTTCAGGATCCCCGTATGATCCCCATAATAGTTTGGAGGGAAATGGCGCTCCGGTCCAAAACGTCCCCCGCGTGGAGCGTTCTGAGCTCGTGCCCCCATCAGTGTCCCATGCAAGTGCTCCTTGCAACTGCAGAACTGTCGACGCTTTCGGGCTCATGGTTGGATTGTCCTCGCATTTCCTTCACGTGGAATGCCCACGCATTCTTGCCTAAGTGCTCTTTAAGCCTAGTCTTGGAGTTGATCCTAAGGTTCCTGTGAAGCTCTTAATGTGTGCTCCACGAGGACTCTTGGTGTTTGTACACTGCTTTCGGTCTTTTCGCATGCCAGCATAATTTTGGGTGTAAGGCTTGGGATTTCAGGTTTGGGTATGGTTGGCAAGTCATCATTTGGCCACATTTGTTGGCCTCAGATTCTGGGAGGCCTAATTACCTCTCCGAATGATAAACCCCACCTGCTGACAATAAATGTTCCTCAACTGATATATATATATATATGTACGCTGGTACTGTATTGGGGTTTGTTATTAGGGGGGTGGGGGGGTTGTTCTTGCCATAAGGGCTACCAAGTCTGAGATACCGCGCAACGCGAACTCTGCAAATGATTACGCAGACAACTTGTAAACTGAAGCCACATCCTTTGATGGACCTGTTGCTGGCTACCGTATGGGTACAACGATCTAACGACAAACCGAATCCGGGGGCTGCAGAGCAGGATGCAAAACCTTCCCTAGCCTCAACTGAAATCTTTGGGTCCTCAGGCCCCAGCAGACTCAAAGGTCTTGTGCATAAGATC
Organism: Symbiodinium pilosum; assembly: GCA_905231905.1. Taxonomy (NCBI): domain Eukaryota; class Dinophyceae; order Suessiales; family Symbiodiniaceae; genus Symbiodinium; species Symbiodinium pilosum. The sequence continues at coordinate 6,615 of CAJNIZ010005906.1, read as the reverse complement.
CAGGCTGTTGCGTGAAGACACCTTTTGGCAGGATAGAACGGAATCCCTCCCCATAATATTAAACCCCTGCCCGCGTGTGGGGGACAGCGCAACGAAATGGGGTTGTCACAACCACAGCAGGAGATTCTACAGCCGGTGCCTTGTTGAGAGGATACAAGAATAGGACGTCTCACGACCAGCTTGAACAAATCTGATTGACCAAGAGTGCCAGGTCATCGTGGTTCCCTGAGGCACACAAAACCAATCGGAACAGGTTTTTGGCTGTGACATCTCCCATCTGCCCTGCTTTTCCTAATCGCGAGGTCTTTGCATACTTTCGATGTTCTGCATGTGTTTTCTGCAGCAATTTTTGTTGGAACCCTACATGACATCCATGTATTGGGTGCCCCATTCCTCACATACGTTACCTACACCTACAAAAGGGAAAGTTGACACGAACCCAATGAGAGCCAGCTGTAGTAGCGTCCAGGTATGGCTCATTAGTTGTGCTACCAGTATCACCCGCTTTGTTTGTGTTATCCACTGTTATTGGCTCTTTCAGTTGCAGTATACACTGACTTGGTTGTGGTATCCACCACCGCGCTGTGCTAACCATGAATCTCCTCTGCATCGCCCCTACTATTAAATGCTACCTATATATTGTATACAGTATACCACAATGGCAGTATCTCACCCACGTCCCGGGGTAGGGGCCTTGAAGGTTAGGGAGAAAAGGGATTCTAGGAAAACAGATATCAATGCAGAAACCTCAGACAGCACGAAACCCCGCAGCCCCAAACTCAAAACCACCCAAAACCCCCAAACCCCAACACCCAAAACAGCTCAAACCTCTCAACCCTGGAGCCACTTTTGGGGACATCTTGGGCTGCGACGTCATGGCTCGTACAACTGCCTCAGCTTCCAGTATCCAAGGTTTTCCAAGGTGAACGTTTTGGTTATCTTTGGTTTTACATGAGACTTTCGCCAAATTCTCCCTCTCGTAGAATTCTGAATGGGCACTCCCCCTATGCAAAAAGCTGAAAACACCCTATCAGCACTTATGTGAACCCTGTTTGCATTTAATTTTCCATTTCTCCATAGAGGTAAAACCAAGGGAACGGCGGGGAACCGCGGGCAGCCTCTGACAAAACCAGCGAGCAGCTACGATGCCAAGATGAAGTTGGTCGAAGGCAGCGGGGCTTCGACGAACTTAGTCAAAAGGCCACGAGGCATCTGCGAACCTAGTCCATAACCTTCTTCCGTTGAAGCAATAGGATACGAAGGCAATGCTCCACGCATACTAAGCAGGGGCCCTTAGTCGTGTCGCAGACGAAAAGTAGACGAAGGCCCCCCGATGTTACTTGCTTTGTGCCGACCCCTGACTCGATGATCTCTAAGCTCTACGCACTCAATTAGTGAGAGTTCCACTTCATGTGACATGTTGTTTTTCATTTGGTTCTCCAACATTGAAGGCAATACCCCTATGCAATTCCTGTATGACCCCCACACATCCCTATACCCTAAAAAGTCTTCGCTGAGGGCTCGACAACCGCCACGCGGAGCCCTGACCTACCCGAGCTTCGCGAGCGAATCTGGGCGACTGCCGCCACCAAAACGCCCCTACAGGGCCCTCCCACGGAGGTGTGAAGGTATAAAACCCCAAGCCCAAAATCTTTTGCCCATGCATCCCGGACCTCCTTGGGGCACCTTCCAGGGGGCGGGCAGGTGTCGGGCTGCCCCTGAAAAAAAACACCCTCAAAAAAGACCATTTGCGCTGCTCTCGATCTGACCACTCCCGTTTCACGGACCATTCTTGTCGCTCCCAGACCATTTCTGAGCGCCGTGCCCACAGCCACGGAAGCACCCCGACACAACTGCCTCACAGAAAGCCAAGACTTGACCCATCACCATTGAGAGCGTGTCTGTCTCGGAAGTAACCCAACATCGCGTCGTCCGGCAAAACAACCTCGCAGAAAGAAAGAACCTCTAAGCACATCACGTCATAGCCGGTCCCCGATGCAATTGCTGCCCCTGTGGGCACTGCCTTGGCCCCCGCCGAAATGCCCATGAGACTTTAGGAACAAAACCCTAAATTACTTGAACTCAGGGTGGTCATGGGGCGCGTTGACTACTACGCACCGGTGCAAGCGGCCTGTGTGTCCCCACACCAGCGATCACCCTATGCCGTGACCACCTCCTAAACCCTAAACCCTATACCCCCCTATATGACACCGACATAAGAGCTATATAGGGATCCCAAGTTCTCCCTAAACCCAGGTAGTCAGTGGACAGCTAAGCCACTCGGTAAACTCGAGTTGCGGCTCATCTCATGCCCTGGAGAGGCGGCCTCGAGCTGAACCCAAAATCCTAAACCCTAAACAGTGAGAAATTTTGAGGCTTCAGGTTGACGAACTGGAGTCTTTGAGTTTTGGGCTTAGGGTTCTAGGGCATAGGGTGTCGGATTTTGAGTTAAGGATTTTAGGGTTCTAGGGTTTAGGGCTACCGGGTTTGAGGTGCAGGGTGGAGGGCTGAGGGGGTACAACCCTAGGATTGAGAGTTTTGCCATGCAAGGTCTCGTTCCGGGTTCACTAGCACCCCAGCGGCTGCGAAGTTTGGGCAATTCTTCTCCAGTATGAGGGCCTAAGGCATAAGCCTCAAGGTTCAGGGCATGGGACGTAGGGGTTGGGATTAGGGCTTTGGGGCTAAGGCTTTGCATTTAACGCCTAGGGTTAATTCAGGGTTGAATGTTTTTGGATTTCACTTGTCCAAACAGTGAAGAGCGAAATGAGCAGTGAAACAAACATGAAAAAGATGATGCAATGGCAAATGGGAGTACGTCTGCGAGTCCGGGTCTCATCTACATTCATCAAAAATTTGCTCAGAAAGGTGTGATAGGGCTAGTGATCAAGATCTCCACAGCACAGGTCTAGGTCATAGACTCTAAACCCTAAACTCTGAACCCTAAGCCTGGGCAGAGGCTTGGGCTCTTAAGTTGTTTTGAGATGTTTGAGGTCTTGCACATGAACGCCTTGGGGCCTGCCCCCACCCATTGACGGTCTATAATAACCGTGATTAATAAGGGATCTATGAAAATCTATATCATGCATATCATCCAACCGTGAATGAGTGGGAGCAGTACCCAATGAATGCGCTTTGAAGTTTTGGGGAGCTAAGGCACGCTTTGTGGGGCTTAAATTTTTTCACTCTTAGCTTTAGGGCTTTTGGCTCAGGGTGCGGGCTCAGAGGTTTAAGCTACAGATTAATCGTTACAATCAGGTTTGGGGACGGACATTGCTCCAGGCATCTATTACAGTCACTGCAGAATGCTTTAAAAAGCTTGGACTGAGAGTTTAGGGTTTGGCGTTTTAACGTTGATTTAGGCAGGGCACCTCTACTCGTAAGCTAAGAGTAGAAGAATTATAAACACTAGGATGCCAACTTGGAACCAGGGGCCGGATGGTAGGTCCAGACCCTTCTGCACAGCTTACAAGAGCACTCAGGGGTGAAGCAGCAAAACTCCAAGGCAAAAAATTGGCGCACGTCCATGGGTGTTCCTGTAAATTGATATACCCTCAACCCTACTTGGAGGGTCATGGGGACCTAGTAAGTAGGCGAATAACCCCTAAAACCCATGTAGTAACCCAAATTATCCCCATGATTAACCTACTTACCAAGTCCCCTAAACCCTGAACCCTAAACCCTAAATCAAATTGTAGTAGTTTCCATTTTCTTTTCCATTATTACTATATAACCCCTATGTGGTCAACTCTAAAATTTCCTATGGCGTCTGTATAGCAATCGCGTCTCAGCTTCCCCGGCTTTGGCGGCAAAGTTCCAGGAGGAAAGCAAGCTCACAGCTTTGGGATTTGGGTTTAGGGTTTAGGGTCTTGGGCGGTTCTAGGATTGACTCTAAGGGATTTGGAACCCCAGTAGAAATTATAATTTCAGCTAAATCTTAGGATTGTTGGTAACAGAAATTGATAAATATTTTCAGGAACCTTGTAGTGGAGATTAAAGTGCATGGGAGTAGACCCGAATTCCTAAAACTTGACAGGGAATGGGTGGTTGGGGAGTACTTACACGGGCGGATATTGATCTGTCACTGCCCTCAAGCCTCAGCAAAAAAGTCGAAGCTGATAATAGGCACATCAACAATGCTGCTGTCATTCAGCTTATGCAGCAGCGTGAAATCCTGAAAGCTGCAACCAATATCTTGTGGCGTTGTTGCAACACCTTGCAGCACCAGTAGTGCCACCGCAATCCAAGCTTTAACCGTACTGTCCCTTCACTCCCCTACCCTTCCAGCCTCGCTGTAATGGATAGGCATCGGGTCCACTTGCCTCATGAAAAAAAAGGGGGGGAGGGGGATGCAGATCAAGGCTACTGGAATCAGCTTTAAGGGGTTGGGTTCTTTGAAGCCCCAAGAATTCCAAGCAGAAGGACTCAGCAAGTGAGAGGTCGGCGCATGCATTGCTAAAGATGGCCTGAAGCAGCATGTTTGGAAAAACCCAAAACCCCAAGGCCTATATAAAATGAAAAATCTGTTAGCCGGACCTCGCCAGGTGAAGGGTTGCTATATAGGGGTTATATAAGGATAATGGAAAAGAACATGGAAACTAAAAATGAAATGTTAGGGTATATATTATACATTGTCCAACGCTCAATGCCTTCTACAACAAGGATCAAGGAGGCTCAGGGCATGATTTTAATTCAAGGTTCGCGGTTTGGTGTTTAGGCTTCGGGATTTGCATTTTAGGTCCAGGGTATGACAAGTTAACAGCCCTACCCCCTCCCCTGAACCAATCAATGATCCACCTTTGTTAACATCCTCCCTCAAGTAGCAAATGGAAATCTGAAAGCTTGAAATCGAACAGGAATGTTGGGCCCCTTATCCCGTCAACTGGTTCGTAGGGACTGGGGGACTGGCTCCTACACTAGTCGTCATTAGCCCCTATACAACACCCTCTAATGGCCCTAGCAATGGTCCCCATATCCTGAACCCTAAACCCCTAAACCCTAAAAGCCACCGGTAGGGTGTAGATTCCGTGTCTTTGGTGGGATTGATTGTAGCTGGCCCTATCAGCTGGGGCACGACCCAGCCATTGCCCTTTCCCGGACTTAGGATTCAGGTGTATTAGACTTACTGGGCTTCTGTTTGGGAACTTACTTTAAGCTACTATATCAGGAAAACCAAGCTAATCTATATATACTATATACATAGATATATACCCATTCTGGTAACTTGTTCCTGAACAGCAACACTGAATACTGAAGATCTGAATACGCACGTTTTCTTTGCCCCCTCCCCCAGTCTGTGGGCTTCCTCTCGGCCACATGGTACTACACGATCTCCCGCTACTACGGTTCACTTCAAAATGTCTGGGGGGGGCTGCTTGATACGAAGGGAAGTGATCCCTAACGCCTAACCCTAACTAAATCCTAAAGTAACCCATAAAGCTGGAATCCTAAGCCAAACCCTAAGCCCTGAAGCTTCAACCCTGATCCTTAGATCCTGAATCCAAACCCTAAGCCCTAGATCCTGAATCCTAAGCCCTAAACCCTCAAGTGCAGTAGAGCGACTCATCAAGCACCGTCACTGCCTTCTGTTTCCTCGCTTCCAACCTTTGCGCGGAACACTGGGACTTATGGGTTCCCAGGGAAGGGGGTTTAGGGGTTTAGGGGTTTAGGGTTTAGGGGTTAAGGGTTTAGGGTTAGAACGCAAGCTACCTGCACCTTGTAAGAGTCTCCACCCTGTAAAACCGCGTCATACTCCGCGTATCTTGTGCTGATCCGGATTGGTCTCAGGATCCCAGCCCCAACACTCTGGGTCCCAGCTTGAGCGTGTCTGATGGGTAGGGAATTTAGCGGGCTGCTTTGGGGTTCCTGGAGCTACCAAAGGGTCCCTGCGGGTTACTCTAGGATTGGTATGGGGTTAGTGTCAATAAGCCACAAAGAGTTAGGGTACAAAGGCTAGATCATTCCTTCAATGAACCCTTAATAGAGGAATACATCCCTATAGTAGCCCACGATAAAGTCCCTACTGTAGCGGTGTTCATGTTGTTTTGGTTAGTTGCTTCCCAAAAAGAAGTCCAAAGCTCCAAGCCCTGAATCCTAAACTGTACGTAGTAGTGTCCACATTCTTGTCTATTCCGTCTCAGGAGACCTAGTAAGTTAGTTATACATGGGGCTAAGAGTCTCTGAATTGGGGCCTGTATATAATCCCATTTACAGCCTACTAAGCCCCCTGAACCACCAAGTAAACCCTAAATAGTAATTTCCATTTTCTTTTCCATTATCCCAATATAACCCATTCTACAACCCAACATAATCCCAATATAACCCAATGTAACCCCAATGTACTTCAGTAGTTTCCATTTTCTTTTCCATTCCAAACAAACAACCGGCAAGGAGGGTAATCCCTGTATAGTCGCCTGCAACCCGTTAGAGTCTCCTACAACCCCATATACGCCCTCTCCATTCCCTTTGAAAAGAATTTCCATAAGCCCAAAGCCTAGATCCTAAACCCTGAACCTCAGATATCCCAAACCTCAAGCCCCAAACCCTGAATCCTAGATCCTTAACTCTAAACCCTAAATCCTTAATTCAAAACGCTAAAATCCGAAATTCAAAGCCCTA
>CAJNIZ010005905.1:0-18505 GCA_905231905.1 Symbiodinium pilosum | reverse complement strand
GTTAAAGGTTTAAGGTTTAGGCTTTAGTGTTTAGGGTTGAGTTGGGGTGTAAGGTTTAGGGCTTCTTCCAGTGGCTTTACACGGAGTGTATGGGGGCTTGGGGGTTTAGATATTACAGGGGGTCAAGGTCTGGGGAATTTGCGGGTGCTGTCCACCACTTTTCGTTGCGGTTACAAGGATGTGCGGAGCCAGGGGATGGCTTTGGGGCTCTGGAGGGCTTTGGATTCAATCACCAGGAAGAACACTGTTACGCAGCCTTAAACGAATATCTGTATTTCTATCTACACATAAATATATGCATCTAACTACATATATATACATACACACACAATATGTATCCGTTCCTCACTACGCGTCATAAGGGTTTCTGGGCGTAGCGGGTGGTGAGAAGTGCTGAGGCTCGATCTGGTGCAGGAGTGTAGGGTGGGGGACGTCTCTAAACCCCTTAGTCCCCCTTAAGTAGATAGAATATGGCCTTGGGTATATTATAGTAAGATCCCCATATACCCGTAGTGTATCTACTTAAGGGGGACTACCAATAGTAGTTTCCTTTTTCTTTTCTGTTATCCATATATAACCCCGAAAAAAAAAGCCTAAACCCTATGTAATATGGTGGTTTCCATTCTTTTCCCGTGGGATCAAATCATCAGCTTTGTTGCCGCGGTTTGCAGAACGAGGAATGCGGGGATTGCCCAAAATTAAGGGCGAGGTACCATTTTGTTGCCCCTTTTTGAGGAAACGAAAATTATGAAGGCTGTTTTGGGGTCCTACTATTTCTGGAAACTGCCATTAAAGTTAAAGTCCTCCATCAGAGTTTTCCCCCAGAATCATACTTGATAATCCTCCTGGTTTTCTGAGCTACCTGGGCCCGTAATCAAGGACATGAACTGCTGCGTAAATTTCTTCCCATCCTTCACATGCAGATCCTGGTGATCATATCTGCTTCAATCAAGTTCATCCCGAAACCCTCAACCCTCCTTGAAGATCTAGGGATGTTGTCCCCAGTATGGAACCTCCCCACTACCCACCCCCTCATAAGAAATATCCCCCCCGGATTATATAATGTTTCTATATTGGGGGGGGGTTCTTATTGATTACCAGGGGGTGGGGAGGTTTATTGTTAGGGGTATGTGTGGGGGCTTTAAAAGAGCAATCGAAATCCCTCGACATCGCTATGTAACAGCTTTGATGTGGTACTGCGCCTTCATTATTCTCCACTCTTCTCCCAAAAAAGATCCTTCATGTAGGCATTCCCCAGATAAAGGTGAGACTGGTGACGGAACTGCACAGGTCTGTTGCATCACTCAAGGTGTGCAAACACATGATCGTTTGAGAGACTTCCTTACAGCATATGGGGCGCGCATGAGGAAGTCTACACTAATCCCCCAAGCCCTCATCCCTGCACGTAACCCTCACCCATACACCCGTGAGACCAAGAGCCAATCCACAGGTCCTTTACCCTAGCCATACACCCTACATCTTAAACCCTGCACCCTCAAGCCTAAATCCTTAGTCTAAACTGTTGAACATTCTCCCCGGCATGTCTATCTAGAGCTTTACTTGCGCGGTGGTTGATTTGTTTGCAGCTTTGGATTTGTAGCACCTTGGACTTGGGCTGTAGGGTTTGGGCTTAGGGTTTGGGGTAAGATCCACCAGAGAAAGCAGCTCCAACTTAGGCTTATCCGGAACTGCCCTCTTTCCCGTAAGGAAAAGCTCCACATCTTTCAAACCACCTTTATCCCGACCCTCATCTACGGTGTAGATGTTTGACACTGCAGGAGAAACATCTTAACAGAATCAATGCGTACTATTACAGATTCCTGCGTAGAGTAGTAGGCGTAAGGCTTCATTTTACGCAAGCTAAACCCTAAACCCAGGATCACCAATAACGAAGTCTGGAGAAGGGCCCCATACCCCAGAAGACAGACCTCACTTCTGTACAAAGCCCAAGACAAGCTAACATATTGCCATCATGGAAAAGAACATGGTAACTACAGGGATTATGAGGATTATATGGGGTTTATATATAGGATTATAGGTGATGTAGTGGCGCAGTTCAACAAATATTCATGGCACCTGACAACGACCCGCTATATCATGTAGTTTTTAGCCCTGGTTATAAGGACAGGATTCAGGCAATGGGGCGCAATATCCCATATTGGATGGAAGTAACAACTCAAAAGCATTTCCCGAACCATTGGGACCAGCACCCTGTTAGAGGAACTACTCACAACGCAGTGTACCGCTCTATCTTAAAAGCACTGAGAAGTTCGTCTGGGCGTGCGCCAATGCGCGCTCGAAGCTTACGCGCACGGCATTAGCAAAAACCCTACACCTCAAACCCTAAACCTTAAACCCTGGACTCTAAACCGTAAACCCTCTTGAAGATACAGTCTCCCTTAAGTAGATATGGGGTATATGGGAATCTTATTATCTACCCAAGGCCATATTCTATCTTCTTATGGGCGACTATACAACCCTAAACCCTAAACCCTACAAGTTTCAACTGCGCATGGACTGCGACTCCAACTCTTCAGCCTTCCCCAGGGCCTCGACGGACAGGATTTCGGGGTTAGGGTTTAGGGTTTTGGGATTGAGGTTTGGGATTGAGGTTTGGGATTGAGGTTTAGGGTTTTGGGATTGGGGTTTAGGGTTTTGGGGTTTGGGTTTAGGGTTTTGGGGTTTGGGTTTAGGGTTTTGGGATTAGGTTTTAGGGTTTTGGGATTGAGGTCTAAGGTTTAGGGATTGGGGTGTAGGGATTTAGAGGGGTGAGGTTTGGGCTTCAGCATGTCGGGGTAAGAGTTTAGGTTTAGGACACTAGGGTCCTTGATGAGAAGGCTTTGTGAATCCCAGCCCCTTTAGAGACTCCATAAGGGCTCAGGGTTCAGGGTTTAGGGTTTAGGTTTCAGGGATCATATGGCAGTGAAGGGGTGTGGAGGAGGCAATATCAGTACGGAAATGGCGGCATATATGAGGATTCTATGTATATACACACAGTATGCGGATATGTTCACAAATAGGAAAACGCCAGACATAGGCCCTAGTGCCGGACACGGGTCCCAAGGAGGCACCCCCAAATCCCAAAACCTCACACATATGAGCTGTAGTGAAAAATCCTGAAAGGGGTATATATGGGATTATGAAGGGGAGTATGATATGAAACTAGGACTGCAGACTATAGGTCGTATGCATAGTGATAGAAGCACCAGCAAACAAAGCCCTAAGGACATGAAGCGCCAAAATGATGTGCAACGGGCTGTCCAGGAAATACCCTGGCAATCCCGGCAAAAATTGGCACTGACGATTGAAATGTGCATAATTACTTGTAACAAATATACCCTGAATCCTGAACGCTTGGTATATTTCAGAGCCGTTGTACTTGGAGTTCGGAGCTTCAGGGTCGCCGGCCGGGAAATCTAGCCAAAGTTTGGGTGTTTTCGGGGCCCCGATTCTGAGAAAGATGCATGATGTAGGAGCCTCATTAATCCGAGTAGGGCTTTGGCGCATCTCGACCCATGCTGCGATTGAACAAGGAGTATAATGGAATACTGGCAATAAGTATGTAGGCTTACACCTAGAAACTAAAGCTGAAGACAAACGCCCTGCATTGAGGCCCAGCGTGCAGCCCAGCAACTCATGAACTCAACAACGCAAAGGCCCATTCCCGCAAGCCGAAAACGTCGACAAACCAATCCAAAACCCTAGGCCCAAACTCCAATCCCTGAACCCTTTACACCCTTAAACCTTAGTTTATGAACCCTAAGACCCCCCAAACCCTAAATCCTAAATCCTTCCGCTTTCCAACAGAAACTTGTGTCGCCTGCTCTTCTGCCTCCTTACTCAGGCCGTTCTGCCTCAGGATTTGTACTTTCGGGGTCCATGGGCTTGGGGTTTTAGAGTTTGGGGTTTTGGGTTTGGGGGTTTTGGGGGGTCATGGGGGTTTTGAGGTGCACGGTGAAGGATTTCGAATACTGGGGGTTTCCAAACATGCGGGGGCCAATGTAAACACTGTTTTACTCGGGCCCTCATAGTAGGTACCTCCTGCAAAGGGGAGCCTAAGCCCTGAACAATAAACCCTAAACCCTGAAGCCTAAACCATAACCCCTAAACCCTAAATCATCGACCCTCCAGTTCTTGGAAACCACCCCAGGGGCTTGGTGGTTTTAGGGCTTGGTCTTCTGTAGGCACAGGTTGTCAAAGTATGGTTTGGAATTAACCTCATCGCTGCCCTGGGATGAAAATGTGCAATTAGATCTGTATACATATACATATATGTGTATATATATGTATATATATGTGTGTGTGTATGTGTATGTAGATGTAGATATAGCTTCGTATATACAAATACAGTGCATGTAAATGTATATATACACATGTATATATGTAGGGAAGGAAAAGAACATGGAAACCACTACAATAATAAGGGCTTAGGAGGAAGAATAACCTCCCCAGCCCCAGATAATAAAAAAAAACACCACAAAAAGTTTAGGGTTTAGGCTTTAGGGTTAGATGTTACTTCATTGGCGATGTTTAATGCTAGAGTGGGGTGGGGGTTTGTCTTAAGGGGGAAGGGAGTATGTATACACGAAGCCTTAACCACTTGCAGCTACGAACTAACCCCTAACCCTAAACCCTTTAATCCTAAACTCTGAACAGTAAACCCTGAACCGTAAACACCAAAGGTGCCGCGGATTAGGGTTTAACTTCTCGCGCTCAAAGCCTCGGATATGATGAAAAGAGGATTCTGGCAACCCCCAACCCCAACCCCCATCGTAAGGAACCTATCATAGCCATTTTGATTGCTATGGACTTCTAATTCTGGAGGTTCGGAAAGATTTTTGATTGCCTTATATAAGCCCCTTGACACCCCAGTTATCCTTCGATTTCGATATGTTCCATGTGCATTTCCGTTGCTACGGGTAAAATGTCCCTGTATAATCCATTGGGGCGGCATGGGAGGCTTTCAGGATGTTGGGGCTTAGGATGTTTTAGGGTCTAGGGTTTATAGGGCCTCAGGATTAACATCATGGAGCCTAAATCTTACCTGGAGTCCCAGAGATGTAGTCGTTGGGTTATCAGCTGCGTGATTTGTAGCCCTGTTTGTAAGCTACTTCCTAAGCCCGGTCAGCCTTCAAGTAAGTAAGCGGTACCAGAGCAGGTGTCACAAGCATCACATGCCACTTCTGCAATCCTGGTCTCAGGAAATCTCAACTCGAAAAAGCGCTGAGTCACTTAGACTTGTGGGGTCAGCCACTTGGAAAGAAAGTATCCTTAGCTTCAGGATTTGTGGGATGTATGTGGGTCATAGCGGGCGCATGTGGATGATACCGGAAAGGTTTATGGGGTTTAGGGTGTACTGAACCGAGGCAATACACACATATCAGTCATACAACAGAGGCGTTTTTGCCTCAAAGCCTTCAGAATCCTTAAGCCCTAACCCCTAAACCCTAAACCCTAAGACCCTGAAGCCTAAACCCCCGGCCATGAATCCTAAACCATCATATGAGCCGTAGTCTAAACTCCTAGTATCCCCCGTTCATAACCCCTATAGTAGTCCCCTAGATAACCTCCTCTATGGAGTTTAGACCCTAAACCCTAAATGCTGTATAACACCCCTTTAAGGAATTTAGACTCCAGCTCATACATATATATATATAAATGCGGCTATGGGGATCTGATAGGTTCAGCCAGGTCGCATGCTCCAGTAGCCGGAGGCGAGGCAAAAGCGCAGCCCAAAAGAAAAGGAAAATCTTGGGGTTTTGCGTTTGGGGTGTAGGGGTTCAGGGGTTTAGGGTTTGGGTCTAAGTGTCAGGCTTGCTTGGGGCTCAAGGTCCAGCAGGGTTAGCTCAAAAGGTCCAGGTAGCACAAGAAGCATAAAATCACATCGCGAGCGCAGGCAGGCGCAGCCTAAACCCTGAACACTAAACCCCAAGCCCTAATCCCTGGGGAGCCGACAAGGTGGCGGGGCTGAGAGATTGGGTTGGCGGGAATTTGGGTTTCGGGGCTGAGAGGTTTACCCGGACCCCAGAAGTAGGTAGAATAATAGCCCAAAACCCTTAAGCGTAACCAAAAAAACATTATTCTACGTACTTTTGGGCTTCAGGTAGAGCTTATAGGGTTGGGGGCTACGAGATTCCAGGGGCCGGAAACCTCCGCTTGAGCGAATCTGCTTGCTGTGGAGACATGTAGCTGGATTTTTGAGGGTTTAGGGCTTAGGATTTTTGAGTGCTAGGTTCTCTTGTCCGCGGGGACACCTGGTCATTTGGTGCAACAGGGCCTGTCTTGTTACGGCAACAGATGCGAACGTCTGAACAGAACCATGGGCCGAAATGCGATTGCATTGGATGCAAGACAACAGCAAGTAGCAACTGCAGTCGCTGAACCTCAGCTCCACTAACCCCAAACCCTGAACCCTAAACTGTGAACTCTAAACCCTAACCCCTGAACTCTAAACCCAAATCTCTGAACTTTAAACCCTAAACCCTAATCCCTGGACTCTAAACCCTAACTCTATGAAGCCTGCACCTTAAACCTGTTACCTTTGCTCCTTTACCATGCCTTACTCCTCAGCCTGCTGTCAAACAGAAGCTATAGCGTCTTCTCTATCTCTTTAGGGTTTATATGTTAGAGGGGGGTTGAAAGGGGTTATACAGAGATAATGGAAAAGAACATGGAAGCTACTAATTAGGGTTTAGGGTTGTAGGATTCAGGACGTAGGGTTTAGGGTTCAGGGTTTAGGTCTCACGCTTTAGGTGGAGGTTTTACGGTTGAGGGTTTAGGGCGAGTTTGGGGCTTAGCATCTTCTAGCTAGACAACGAGATGTATTTCGACATTGACGCAGGTAAGTCGTCCAACAAGACCTTTGACCTCTGACTTGAGCCACTCAAAGGCTTGAGGGTTTTCCTAAACCCTTGACCGCATGATCGTACGTTGCAAGTGTCAGGGAGGACTTCTTGCCTCCTTGGTCGATGACTTCTCAGCGGAGCCGTGCGGACTTTGTCATTCAAGGGTGTCTGGGTTTGGGGTCTAGGCTTTGGGGGTATATATCCTCAAGTACAGGGCTCTCGGAAGCGCAAGGGGATGCTAGGGGCCGGCCATGGGACCAATTTCAAGCCCAAGGAGGATTCTGTGAAGCTGCTCGGGGGTTGGTAAGGTACTACATGCCAAAGAAACGCCTGCCCCGCAGCTGCAGATCTGATTCAGATTTCAAAGTGGTTAGAGCTGATACCTCTTTACTGTTTTTTTGGGTATATGAGCGATATTCTAAACGGTAGTATGCCCCTATATCATCCCCTATATAATCTCTTCTAAGGAGTTTAGACTACAGCTCATATGGCATAGAAGCAAAGATGTCCGCCAAACGAAACTCCAAGTGCCCAATCTGAACCCTAACGAATTCCAAATCCCACGCAACAGCTCCGAGCCAAGATTCTTTTCGACCCCAGCGCAACAAGTCTCTGCCCGGAGATTGGGGGTTTGGGGGTTTTTGGGTTTAGGGTTTGGGGGTGGTTTGGGGTCCTAGAGCTTCGGGTTCAAGGGTTCAGGGTTTTAGGATTCAGGGCTTCGGGGTTTAGAGTTTTTGGCCAAGGCGTTTAGGGTGCTGGGGCAATGGCAATTGGTGTCAGGATCAGGACGGGCAGGTTTCGGGTTTGATGGTTCAATGAGCAGGGTGTGTTCATGGGTCCGCCTACATACTGACACAAAGAGAATAGCCCGCGTATGGTATCAATGTTACCAGAAATTGCCGGGTTCAGGACAACCGTACCCCTAGACCGCTAGACCCCTAAAACCCTAAACCCTAAACCCCTAAACCCCTACAGGTCATTGGTTTGCGCGTTCAGGTCTATTGGCCTTAGGGCTTCGAAATTCTTAGTTGAGGCCATACATGAAAGTGTAGGGTTTAGGGTTTGCGGTTTAGGGTAAAGTTCAAGGCTTCTGGGAAAAGAGGCAAGTTTGTCAGATAGGTCTACAAGCAGGCCTAGTATAAAACAAGAGGGTTGAGGTTTAAGGTTTTGGGTTTAGGGTATGAAGAACGAATGATTGCAGCGCAGGCATAACGACTGCAGTGTATCGCAACTCCATGCCCTGAAACAAGAGCCCAACCGCATACCCTCGACCCTAGAAAAGTCTAAGCCCTAAGCCCTAAACCCAAAACCCCAAAACCCTGACCCCTAAACCCAAAGCCCCCAAACCCCTGAACCCCTAGCCCCTAACCCCTACAACCCAAGTACATACACCATGTGATGGAGAAACCCAAGGTTTTAGAGTTTGTGGCTCAGGCCGCTTCATAGGCTGAATATGTCAGTTTAGGGTTTAGGGTTTAGGGGTTTGAAGGTTTAGGGATTTAGGGTTTAGGGGTTAGGAAACAACCAGTTCCTGCAGTGGGGTTAGATATTCGCATCTAACACTCTCAATCCTGCAGGATAAACCTTACATCCGAAAAGAAATTCTCAGACCAAACTCTGAACCCTAAACTGGAAGACCTAAACCCTGATTCTTTTCAGTGAACTCTAAGACCTAAGCCCTTAACTTTGCGAACTCTAAGAGCTACAGCTTACACCCGACGGGCTGCCTACGAGCAGAGTGCCGTCTCAAACCCTCAAAGCCATGTATTATAATAGCACAGTACTACTATAATACTCTCTTACCATATTAGTATATTACTAGATTACTATATGACTATACTACAATATTTCTACCATGTTACTATATTATTTCTCTTATTATAGCACTATTTAACTCTCAAGATGCCTAGCTACCAGATCTAGGCTTTGGGGCGTAGGATTTAGGGTTGAAGGTTTAGAGTTTAGGACTTGGGGCTGGGGGTTTAGAGCTTCAGGTTTAGGGTTTAAGGCTTAGAGTTTGAGATTCAGGGTTCCCTAAACCCTAAACCCCTAAACCCTAAACCCCTCAACCCTAAACCCTAAACCGCTAAACCCCCTAAACCCCTGTTGGGTCTAGAGAGCAGGGATGACTTCCATATCTTTGGGCTCGGATCGTTTGTGTGGGACTAGGCTGGAGGTAATGGGGTCCCAAATCCTAAACCCTAAACCCCCAACCCCCAAATCCTAAACCCTAAACCCTAAACCCTTAATCCTAAACCCTAAATCCTAAACCCTAAACCCGTGGGCTTCCAGGGAAAGATGCTGGAGCATGGTGCCGGCTGCAGAGTGCAATTCCTGAGCAGAAGGCTTCAGGGTTTAAGGCCTAGGGTGTTTAGGGTTTAGGGTGTTGAGGGAATGTTTTGGGTTTAGGCTTCGAAAAATCACCGTGAATCCGCCATTTTCTTGAGCAGGTGGGAGGTTCCGGTACAGCTTGGGGCCATTGTTCCCAAGATCTGGGGAACTTAATCAAGGGTTCCAGGGTTGTACCCCTAAGGTCGTATCCTAGAAGGTTTCCCCAACATGGCCTTAAGATAGCTCTTATATAGTCCCCTGGGGTCCCTCAAAAGGATCCCAAAACCTAGGGGTACAACCCTACGGGTACAAACCTTAAACCCTTGACTTAAGGGCATGCACGAATTTGATTGTTTAGGCTGCTTGGATCCCTGGGAATAACGGTAGAAGCGTTAGGCATTGCCCTAGACCCCAAACCCCCAACACTAAACCCTGAACCCTAAACCCTGAACCCTAAACCCTAAACCCTAAACCAACCTACAAGACTCCTTTTTTCTTTTTTTGGAGAGTATGGACTGAGCTACGGTGCTTTGCGTTGCTTCCGACTTGCCCTAGACCGCAAACCCCCAACCGAAGAGGGTTTAGGGCTTCGGGTTGAAGGTTTGGGTTTAGGGTTTAGGGTTTAGGGTCTAGGGTTTAAGGTTTGGGTCTAGAGGTCCAAGGACTCAAACATGATGGTTGCAGGTAGCAAGTACACAAACGCTCAATGGATCTTGATTCCATTCGGCCATCACATTTTGGTCCTTGGGCCTAAACCCTAAACCCTTAGGCCATCATATTTTGGTCCTTGGGCCTGTAGTGGAGGCTACCTTGCCTTAGCAAAACGGAACGCAAAACAATGAGAAGCAGCTTCCTACATGCTGAAAAGCCTTGACCAAGCAAATGGCCGTAAACACGGATGAAAGTTCAGGGTTTAGAGCTTTATGGTGCAGGACTTAGGGGTTTGGGGTGTAAGTCTAGGCCTGAATTTAAGGCTTCGACTTACTTGAAGACTCGGCTTTAGGGTCCAGGAGACCCGGGGCTATAGTCCAACTTAAGTAGGCAGAATATGGGGTATATAGGGATCTCTTTTGGATATACCCAAAGCCAGATTCCATCTACTTAAGGGGGACCCTAAACCCTGAACCCTAAACCCTCTAAACCCTAAACCCTAAACCCTGAACCCTAAGCCCTAACCCTATCTACCTAAGGGGGACTATAAGCATGCAGAGTTGCATGCAAACTGTCAGACCCTCGGCTCTAACTGGGGGGCTCATGAGACCTAGTAGTTAGGGTTTAAGGGTTTTGTGTTTAAGGGTTTAAGGGTTTAGGGGTTTCGGGTTTAGGGTTCAAGGTTTAGGGGCTAAGGGTTTAGGGTTACAAATGGGCGTATATCCCTAGTTATGTTAGGGGCAGCTCCTATAAGGCCTCTTAGGGGGATTAGAATTAGGGCTATAAGCACAGCTATAAGTAGCTACCAAGCCCCTTGAATTTCCAAGTACTCCAAACCCTGAACCCCCAAAGTAGAGTGAACTAAGCCCAGGCACCCTAAACCCTAAACCCCATCAACAGCACTGCTTTCAGATGAGGCCTTGGATTCCGACGGGTATGCTAAATGCGCTTCAAGCCGGGCACCCTGCTATAGCTACTTTGGGGCGCAAGTACACAGCACACAGCTGCATGGGACAACTTGAGGAAAGGAAGACTCTCATGCCTTTTTTGGCTTATAACCACTCGCACTTCAGTGAAACTCAGCCGAGCACCCACGCCAATCCAGCGTGCCACGGCAACATCCGCTGAAGTCTTGCAAATAGTCGCTCAGAAACTGTCCCTCACGAACTTGCTCCCCCTGCACCTTCCCAAGTGCTCATCCCCCCACCCAGGGATTGTGTGTTGGGGAGCTGGGAAGCAGGTCAGTCCTCCAGCTGCTGCATTAAGAAAGAGTAGGACAACAGTATGGATCATAGAAACAGGATCAGACTGGTCAGCAAAGGCAACATGGCGCTGACGACCACCATAACTTGTAGCAACCAGAAGGACACTGATAAACTTCGGACACGTCTGTGTCAACATTGTCAACAGCCTGATTCAACTGACGGCTGTGAAACTGTCATCTCGGCTGAGACGACATGACTACTGAATACAGCTTACGGCTGATGAACAGACTTGGCGGTTTGATGTGAAACGGGAGTTGTCCATAGTCAAGCGTCATGGCTCGGGCAATATGAACCATGGTTTTCATTTCTGGCTTCCCACACACCAAACATAAACACCCATCAATATTCCGAAGGAACACGAAATACACTCATCAAGAAGCATAAACAAAACCGTACTTCATGTCGTCTTGAAAGCCCTGAAGCTACTCAGGGATGACCCAACAGGGTCCGTTTAACGTATATAGTTCCAATGTCTATGGGAAACCCTTGGGGTCGTAAGATGTCGTAAGCATATACTGTCGACCAACATGGACCCTTGGGGTATCTTCAAATGTCCTAATTAATTATGCTTCCCCAAGTTTGACAGCAGTTTTATACACTCACACAACATGCCTTTGGGACCCCATAAACACGCATTGGCTATAGCAACCTTACTTCATACAGGGCCTTTGATGTAAACGTGATGTTTTCCTGTCTGGAATGGAGAATGGCAAGCATAAGACACGTTATGGGGGTAAGTTCGTCAAGCTCAAGCATGCTAAGAGCGCAGGCCAGGAAAGCCGAACCCTGCAGTCGCGACATGTCACGACTGTGTTCTCCCCAAGCACCTTCTGAGGTTAAAAACGGTGGGTCACACTTGAGAGGCTGGCTGGTAAAGAACCCTAGATAGAAGCTGAACATGAAGACGATGAAGCCCAACAACTGTCCCATGTTGATCCTGAACAGGTTTGAGTTTGGGGTGTAGGGTGAACCGTAACTTCGAAATCCTTATCAGGTTGCCCACAAACCTCCCAAGGCCAGGTCTTCCTCTCTGGCAAACTCCCTCACACGATTTTGTGGCAAAACAATCTTCCCTCCAGATTTCTAGAGGCGAACCGAGGGTTACAAAGGATTCTAGATGGCAATGTGATGAGTTTAGGGTTTCTGTTGGTGCTGTTTTGAAAGACCCCCTGAGAAATCTGGATGGTTCAGAGCAATGACGTCTTCACAAACATGTCCGTGGTGGCATGCCCAGACCTCCGAAATTGATTTCCCGGAGTTGGTACAGCGGCCGTAATGGCCTTTGAGCGGTCTTCAGTTGGATAAACATGTTCTGCGTATGGCTCAGGTCCAGAGCCTTGGGCTACCTCAAAGTAAGCCCAAGATATTGAGTAGCTATTCGCCCAAAGCGTTCAATACAGTCCTCGCAAGCCTATACCCTAAACCCTACCAAAGAGCCCCAACAAGCCAGTACAAAAACAATGCCCTCCCTACATCTCAAAAGGAGACAGGCAACCTTGGGAAATCCGGGCAGAGCCCAACGCATCCCAGAACCTGTTTTAAGACCTTGCTTCACTTCATGTAGGTGAGGGTTTAGGGTTTAGGGGTTTGGGATTTAGGGGTTTACAATATCCAAATGGAGGATCATAGAGATATATGGGGACGACACAGGTTTTGCAGCTGGGGATTATCTAGGAGATTTTGTGAGAAACTCCCGAAACCCTAAGCCCTACTTAAGGGTAGAGAAACTTGCTTTTTTTGCGATATTTTGGGGTTTGGGCAAAGTGTTAAAGCATTCTGACCTAACTGAACTACATAAGAGGTTATGAGTAAACCCAAACCCTAAACACTAAAACCTGAATCCCCGAACCCCAAAACCCTAAACCTAAAGCCCTAAACCCTAAAAACCTAAAACCCTAATCCCAAAACCCTCAAACCCTAGAACCCTGAACCCTAAAGCCTGGGAACATCCGAGAAGCCAGCAAATCTATCTCTGGGCAAGAGGAGACCTTTCCGAGTAGACGTGGGAAGGTTTAGGGTTCAGGGCTTAGGGTTTAGGGAGTCTCTGATCCTATACCTGAACCGCTACGCTCAATAAACCTATACCTGGACCTCCCACTTGCATAAGTACTAATAGTAATATTACTACTAATAATATTAGCCTATATAGACTGGGGGGTGGAAGAAGCTTCTGTTGGAGGTATTTTGGGAAGTCCGGGTGCCACTCCATTTCAATTCCCAAGGCCCTTTTTCATACTGCTTCATGTTCTGCACTCCAGGTGCTGTAAGGTGAGCCGCCACGTTTGGAGATTTATAGGTGCAGGAATGCAGCAAGAAGCTAAACCCAAGCCAATCTGTACCAGCGTATCTACATGTATGCGGATTCCCATAGTTAGGGGGTACCTCTGTGGGGGTCCCCATTATAGGGATTATACTGTTTTGCGGTTTACCTTAGGGTCCCTAGTTAGAGAAAAATACCATATTTAAGCTACGGTCAAACCTCCTAGCATCCCCTCAATAACCTCTATAAAAGTCCCCTTTTTAATCCCCGGAATAATAGACCCTAAAGCCTGGCCTAAACCCTACACGCGAATCCCCTTCATAACCCCCCTTCAAGGAGTTTACACCCTAAACCCTAAACCCGAAGTCGGTCAGTCTGGGCCATGCATGATGCACCTTGAAACATGTTCTTGCGTTGCGCATCCGGTGAGTACAACTAGCGCCTCAATCCGAGACAGGCGGATTGCGGCTAGGGCGTGCAATCTTAGGGTTGAGGGTTTAGGGTTTAGGGTATTGCTGGGGAAGGGACTGTGCAACATAACCCTCAACCTCAATTGGTTTCCGCTTTCCTTTCAGTTCTCAACAGGAAACGCCCGAGGAATGCATAGCACTGGTGTTAAAATTCGTTTCGGCCATTGTCTTGCCGCAATGACTTGAAATGAGTCTGGGTGGCTGACCACGCACACACGGGGAGTGTTTTTCAAACTGATTCGCCCCCCCCTCAACCCCAACCCTAAGCCCTCCATCTTCAACACTAAGCCTTAAACACATTTTGGGGGTGGGGAGCCCAGGGGTCGACGCTGTAGGGTCCCTGTGTATACAGCACAGGGACCGTAATGATTTCAAATGACATCAAAAAAATTATCGTCGTGGACAATCATGATGGACGTCTGCAAGCATCCTTCTCTGATAATTAGAGTATACTATACTTCAAATCTGGCGTTCAAGTCACATTAATGGCATTTACAACCGCCTGTAGTGCCAGACCAAAACCATTGTGGGTCGAACGGCTGTCTTTTGACTCTTTTGAGGTTTCTTAACATTGGGGGAGCTTCGACCTTAAACCAGAAACCCTCATTGGGGGAGCTTCGAGAACCCGTGCGCATAAACAACGAATACAGAGGAACTAATTGCCTCCCGCGTTTAGGTTTAGGGGTTTAGGGCTTAAATTTCAGGGTTTAAGAACCCCATCCTCTAATAACAAATATTCTCCAACTAAATAACGCGACTGTTGGAAGTATTTACTATATACCAAGGAAGGAAGGAGTCGACCTGCGAGGGGCGCCCGCGGCCTCCCACACGCTTCCCGGCACGGAGGTTCTAGGGGGGTGTAGCTTAAGGCTACAGAAAAAACAATAAAGCAGCACGCAAGTGGCCCAAATATGGGTGTCGGAGGCCCAGAACATGGAATGCTGCTCGGAGTAGAAGGTGCTTGGCGAGTACTGGGACAAAGCAACCGGAAAATGAAAAAACGAAAGCATGGAAACTGCAGGACGGGCGGCAAGGAATGCCACTACTGCAAGGCATGCTGCTGGGACCACTAATGACTAGCAAGCTGCAGGGTGGGCAGCCGAGATAGCCACTACGGCGCAAGTTATGGGACGCGCAGCGGCGAACAAGAAAAATCAGAAAGGGAAACTGCAGGACCGTCGCAGGTGTCTGAGGTGGAATGACAGTGCCAGTGAGGCGCTCTGCTTCAAGGAGCTATTCAGTTGAAGGTGAATGATGAATCAGAGGGCGAGCCACACCTCAACAAGGCCGCTCAAACCAAATGACGCAGACAGGCAGGGAAGAAGGCACAACAAGCGGCTATCTGCAGGGTTTCACCGGCTCGAGTGTCTCGCGGAGGGTTGGCAAAAACTGTCTGCGGAGCAGGCATATCACGGCTGTGGAGGATAAGTGGGCAGGGCCAGACCAGCCAGGGCAACAGACTTGGCAGCGAGGGACTGGAAGATGGTGTCCAGCTGCCCCAGGCTGAGACACGTAGAACCCAGGCGAGAATTGGATTGTTGGGGCAAGCGTCACATGGCGACCTGATGCCTGCGACGACAGCCGTCTAGCCATGGGACGGGGTGAGCGAGAAAGAAGGGAAGCTGCGGGGCCTGCTGACAAGCGGCAAGCATCAGGACAGGCAGCAGAGAACGCCACTACATGGCATGAAAAAAGGAAGCTGGGGCATGCATACCGCCGACACGTCGCAAGCTGAACAGGACGGGCAGCAAAGAATGCTACCTGGCGAGTACCGGGATGGGCCGGTAGCCATGATAAAGGGAAGCTGCGGGCGCGCAGCTTAGCACCCTGCAGAGGATTGGCAGCAGAGAATGCTACCATGTGGCACGTACCAGGATGGGCCGGTAGCCATGAAAAAGAGAAGCTGCACTGCATGCAGCTGAGAACACCAACAAAACAAGTAGCATTGGCAACCCGAAAAGGACGGACAGCGGCAGTATAGGGACTGAGGGGCAGACGGGCCGAGGAGCGCTCCGGGGCGCAGCAATGCGCAGCTGAGGTGCGGCTGTGAGCTGCGGGGTGGGCAGCAACGTGTAGCCGACGAGGTGCGGCTGTGAGCGACGTGTTAGCTTCGGGGCGGGCAGCGACGTGTAGCTGAGGAGCGGCTGTGAGCTGCGGGGGGGTCAGCGACGTGTAGCCGAGGCTCGGCTGAGCCGAGGCGCGGCTGTGTGCTGCTGGCCGGGCAGCGGCATGTAGCCGAGGCGCGGCTGTGAGCTGCGAGGCGGTCAGCGAGTAGCCACGACGCGGCTGTGAGCTGCGGGACGGGCAGCGACGTGTTGCCGGGGCGCGGCTGTGAGCTGCGAGAGGAGCGACGTGTAGCGGAGGCGCGGCTGTGAGCTGCGGGGCGGGCAGCGACGTAGCCGGGCCGCGGCTCTCAGCTGCGGGGCATGCAGCGGTGTGGAGCTGGGCACGCAGCGATGCGGAGTTGGCAACGGGAGGTGTGGGTTGCGAGCGAAGGGCAGCAGAGAATGCCACCACGTGGCAAGTACCAAGATGAGCCGGTATCCATTGGAAAGAGAAGCTCTGGGGCGTGCTGCTGATAATGCCACCAAGTGTCAGGCTGCAAGGCGGGTAGCGGAGCATGCCACCAAGCTGCAAATTATGGGACGGGCCGGTAGCATGAAAACGGGAGGCGGCGGGGAGTGCAGCTGGGACCACAACAGGCTTCAGAATAGGCAGCAAAGAACGCTTGTGTGTGGCAAGTTTCGGGATTGGCACCGGGAAACATGAACAAAGGAGGCCGCGGTGCATGCCGCTGAGAACAACAAGTGGCAAGCTGCAGGGCGGGCAGCAGAGAAAGCCGGAATACCTTGCCTCCGGGAAGGGCAAGTGGGAGCCGGAAAGAAGGGAAGCTGCGGGGTGTGCAGCTCAGAACATTAACAAGTCGAAAGCTGCATCTGGTTTGCAAGCCGGCAACATGAAAAAACAAGCTGCGGCGGCTGCAACTGAGAACACCAACAAGCGGCAAGCTGCAGGGCGGGCAGCTGAGAATGCCACAGTGTGGAAATTGTTGGTACGCAAGCTGTGGCAGCTGTGGAGTGAGCGCCGAGAGAACCGCATGGAAGCAGTGGGGACTGCTGCCGATGCTAGAAAAGAAGGCCAAGCCAAGCAGAAAATGGGGTAAGCTGAGAGGAACACCACGCAGCAAGCTTAACACTGGCACATGCCACGACACACTGCCAGGGGGTGGACGCGGTGGGACCATTGGATGGGCAGAGCCGGCGAGGCGGCTGGAAAAGACTGCCACTTCAGAAAGCAACGGGACAGGGATCAGGGCACTGTCACCCCGTGACGGCCGGCAAAGATGGAAGGTGCAGGTGCTCGTCGGGCTTTGGAGTGCCCTTAGTGCCGGTTTTCGGGTCCACGCATGACGGAGGAACCATCCAAACCGGAAAAGCCGCCACGAGCCCGGGGGGCATACAAAGGAATCTAGGACCACGTAGTTGGCAATTGCTCTATCAGTATAACATAACATAACCTACGTTTCGATTTCATGTTCTATTTTCTTCTTGATTGGTTGAGTCTCCATGATAGGACCATAATAATCTGCGCTGCTGAGTAACTATTTCAAGTTACTAAGATAAGGAGTCCCCACAGCTTACTGTATGAGCCATAGTCTAAATTCCTAGCATCCCCCCTAATAACCCCTATAGTACTACCCCCTATGATCCCCTATATAACCTCCTTTGAGGAGTTTAGAGTGTAGCTCATGTACCCATAATACGGTAACTTAAACTAAGTTCGTTGACAGCCGCCCAGTAAAGTCGGCAATTCTTCAATTCAAGCTGCTACAGCATGCTCACGCCACAACCCGGAGGATCCAAATATCCCAATATAGGTATATGAAATTTATTGACTTTGGGGGCGAATGTAGGTATTCTTTGTATACTCAAAGCCCTAAGTAGGGCCTTCAAAATATCGGTTTCCATCTCATTTTCGATTTTCTTTTCCATTTGATTCTCCATGTATTATTTGTATACTTGGATCCCTAGGGCATGGGCATAGCCTAAATCTCCGGCGCTCGAATTAAAGAGGCGACTAACGAAGGTCTCGGGCCTGACGTGTGCCCTTCCCTAGCACTCAGGCTCCAGATAGACCAATGTATGTTGTGTTCGGGTTTAGGGGTTTAGAGGTTGAGGGGTTTAGAGTTCAGGGGTTTAGGGTTTAGGTGTTTAGGGTTTAGGTGTTTAGGGGTTCAGGGTTTAGGGCTACTATCTATAGTAACACTTCAGACCAGGGAAGCTCTCAAAGCCTTTCAGCCCTTAGGGCTTGTCCTGGGCTTTGTGTGGGGGAAGCTTTGGGCATGTCAAGCTTGGGATTCTACACCCTAAACCCTACACCCTAAACCCCAAACCCTAAACCCTAAACCCTAAACCCCTAAAGCCCTAAATTCCAAACCCTAAGCCCTAGTTTAGGGTTTAGGGGTTAAGGGGTTTAGGGTTGAGCGGTTCAGGGTTTAGGGAATGCGTGCTTAGAACCCTAAACTTGAAAGGTCCAAGAGCCCTAGGTCTGAAATAATTCCCGAATGCGTAGCAGAAGGGTTCCCATTTTAAGGTTGGGGTCCAGGGGTCCAGGAGGCGACGCGAGGTCGTTGCGTTTGTGTCCGCAAGCGTTCGCATTCGTTCGCAAGCGTCCGCAAGCGTC
>CAJNIZ010005904.1:0-18507 GCA_905231905.1 Symbiodinium pilosum | reverse complement strand
ATGTAGGGGATTATATGGGGTTTAGAGTTTAGGAGTTAGGGTTTAGGGTTGAGTTTAGACTCTAGCTCATATTACAACCCCTTGCCAAAAAAACATAGCAGACGTAAAAAGGAAGTACATGGGAGCCCTTGGGAAGAGCTTAGGCTTCAGGGTTTGGGATTTCGGCTTGAGCATCTGAATTATCCGAATTTCGGGAATTGGGGGTTTTAGTTTGAGGATTTGGTGGAAGTGGTCAAGGGAGCAGGCGCTCCACGACGACGACAATGACGACTGCTACTACTACGATGCTACTACTGCGGTTATCATTACCACTACTACTACTACTACTACCACCCCTACCCCTACCCCTACCCCTACCACTACCGCTCCCACCACTCCATTACCAACCCCATGGCCATTACCACTACTACTCAAACCAACCCCACAGCCGTTACCACTTCTTAGGTCAGGAGAACACGGCAAAGTTCAAACTTTTTGTACAAACCCTAAACCCTAAACCCATACTGTATAGTCTGGACTACAAAAGCGCATGACAGATTCTTCCAATTTCCGCCTGGACTCTTCAAGCGGCCGTAAGAGGGTCTGTTCAACCAAGTCAGCGCAATATTGCCTGGAAAGGGACAACCCACGTTACATTCAAGTAGAATCCCAACACTCATCACGCCTATCGACAAAATCTAGTGTTTCGAATGTGCCTGCCTACCTTGGCGAGTACAGTTGGTCGGACGCTAAAAGGTTAAGAATGTGTCGTATGGGCCCATTTACCTGGCTCCTCAGCCTAAAGCCTATAGTCCCCCTTAAGTAGATAGAATATGGCTTTGGGTATATTATAACAAGATCACCATATACCCCATATTCTATCTACTTAAGGGGGACTATAAACCCTCGCAGGTTGCTGTTTTGGTTCCTCACCTACTTTGACAGCTCGGGACTTGCAATTCAAAGAAGCTCCTCAAAGCGGGTTTCTCAAACGCTGTTTGAAGTAACCCGTGGAGATTTCTGGGTAGCCCACAGACATATTTGGGGAGTAGAATGTATAAAAGGGTCCCTCTGGAGATTCTCTAGAAGTTGTTTTGCAACACCCGCAAAATGCCACCTGGGGAGCGAAACAGGTCAGACAAGGGTCCAGAAACTTGGCCACACACACACATGAAGGGAGACAACATTTCTTGGAAGCCTCCGCCCCCAAAACTCAAACCTTATACCAAGAAACCCAAATCCCAGGTTGGGCCCCCACCCAGTAATGGTGCTGCAACAGGAATAGATGTGGAGGAAAGCAAATAAACCCTCAAACTTATAGATTTGGATTTAGGGTGTATACCCTGAAGCTTGTAGATCCTAAAACAGATAAGCACCACGCGCCGCACATTCAACCCTAACTCCCAAACCCTCAACCAAGAGCCCTGAGAAGATCTATTAGAAGGGAGATCCCCCTTCATGATTCCTGGAAAATGCCAAATACAAGCATTTAGGGTTCAGGTATTAGGGTTTAGGGATTAGGTTTAGGATTCAAATGGTGCCAAACTTGGGGGCTCTGCTTTCTAGATCCTCCTGGGGGTTTAGGGTTTAGGGTTTAGGGGTTTGGGAAAACGACATCAAGTGGCAGCGAAGGCCCAGATTTGCTCCAAAGTCCCTGGATGGCATCTTCCGGACAGACGATCGATGGGCCAGAGCGGCTAGTGCGAGAAAGGCGGGCGATTTGATGGTTTAAGGTTTAGGGTTTTAGGGTTTAGGGTTTAGGTTGGGTACTGCCCCCACCCAGTAACAGTCTATATTCGGGGTCCCATTAAGGGCTATATANNACTGTTACTGGGTGGGGGCAGTATCAAATGTAAGAGTGTTGCTTAAGTTTGGGTAGCTAGGAATCTAGAAATGAAGGAATGGATCCTTAAAGTAAGCCTTATACAACCCAACCCATTATAGTAGTTGCCATGTTCTTTTCCATTCCTTCATTCCCAGCTAACCAGAGGTAAGTTTGGGGGCTTTGGGGCTCGAGTTTCTAAAGGCTTTTGGCGTGGGGCTTAAGTTTTAGGATTGAGGGCTAGAGTTTTGGGCTGAAGGTTTGGGCTTTTGAGCCTATGGAACTAGTCACACGTCTCCAGACCCTAGAGATATGCATATCTTGGGAGGACGAAACGGAGATGTACCTGCATTCTGATTTCTCTCTGAGTCCGGCAACAATATGATACCAGATAGTCAAGATGGCTCAAAGCTTCCACTTGATGTTTTGAGGAGTACGATGTATATGCTCCAACGCGGGGTTAGTCCTGAGAAGGGGTGTCCCCAAGACTTATAGTCCCCCTTAAGTAGATAGAATATGGCTTTGGGTATATTGAAATAAGATCCCCATATACACCATATTCTATCTACTTAAGGGGGACTATGTTTTGAATACTTCTTAACGAGGATTTTGGTGTTTAGGTTTGCATGCCAAGGTTTGGGCTCCACCCAGGTCAGACATGGGGGTCCCTAGTACCTTGGGGCCCTAACTGAACCTTGGATCTGTGGGTTGATCTTTTGCTCAAGCTAATTGGAGGGTCAGGCGGACTTGGTAATAAGACTGGAAACAAGCGGAAACTACCCTATAGGGTGTAGGGCTGCGGTGCAGGGGACTTTGTAGGTAAGTTTATTTTTGGAAGAAACAAGGTTACTATTCGGGTTATAGGGGTCATTTACCTATTTACTAAGTTTCCAAGTACTCAAGAAGTCCAAAACCATCAGTTGGTTGGAGGATGTGTTTGAGCCCTAAACTCTAAGCCCTAAACCCTAAACCACTCAAGCCCTACACCCCTAAACCCAAAACCGCGTGCCTCAAACTGTAAACCCTAAACCCTATGCTATTGCTGTCGTGAACCAGCGGCTTGGCCGCCTTCATCAATTTGAAAAATCCTTCTGCCCTAAACCCTATAGAGGATGGGTTTAGGGTTTGGGGTTTAGGATGTCGGGTTAAGGGTTTGGGGTGTGGGGGTTAGGAATCGAAATCCTAAACCCACACCCGAAAGCCCTGAATCCTACTTCCAACCTTAAACACCTAAACCCTAAACTCTAGACCCCAAAACCCTAAACCCTGAACCCTAAACCCTAAACCCTAAATCTTTTCTAGAAACTCTAGGACCCAAAGCCTCTTTGGAACAACTTTGAGGCGCAGGGCACCTTCTTCTATGACTCGCCGATGCCTGCGGACAAGGCGCTCGTTCAAAGTTCAAACTGAGACGTAGGTTCCTCCAACTGACATGTACGCAATTAAAGAGGCCCTTGAACAACGATTGTTTTTTCAAAACGCGACCATAGCAGCTTCCATGTTTGGGGACGGTACCCGTAAACCCAAAATCTTAAGCCCTACCCTAGATCCTAGACCCTAAACCCTAGATCCTGGACCCTAAACCCTTAAGCCGTTTTATGTTGCCGATGTCTGACTCAGAGTGGGCGGGTGAAGTTACATGTTGCTATGGTTTGATGTAACATAGAGGTTCACTCCCCCACTGCCTCTTGTGTCAGGGTTCAAGGCTTAGAAACCCATAAGCCCTAAAACCCTTAAACCCCTAAACCCTTAAGACCCTCAAACCCTTTAACCCTTAAACCCTCGAATTTAGGGTTCGGGGCTTTAGAGCCACACCTGTGATGAAAGAACCCTCAACTCTTACACCCGAAAAGCCCCCAAGCGCTTCAACCTCTGAAGTGTTGTGCCCCTAAGCCCCCAATCCCTCAAACCTTTGAAGCTTTAGACCCTAGACTCCAAACCCTAAACCCCAAACCGTAAACCATAAACCCTCACCCTGAACCCAAGGCTTCCTCCGAAGAAGAGTCAGGGAGTGAGCAGGAGAAGGAAGAGGCAAGGATGTCCATTTAGGGCTTATGGTTTAGGATTTAGGATTAGGGTTTAGTGTTCGGAAGTATTTCACAAGGGCATCAGCTTATGTCTACAGGTTACGGTTTAGGGAGTTTAGGGTTTAGGGTCTGGGATTCTGGTTTAGGGTGTGGGATTGAGGTTTTAAGTTCGAGGGCTCAGGCTTCATATTCTAGGATTGAAGCTTTTTGGCCAAGGGTTACTCTAGTTGAGTTCCCAAGATAGGGTAAGACCATATCTTATCGAGTCCTTTTCGGGTATAATGTTCTACAAAAAATACCGAGACAAACACGTCACTCATATTGGGATTTTTGAACGCTAGGGTCGTTGTTGAGGTCCCTTTGAAGGGGTTCTGGGGGACGCAAAGGGAAGGGTGTTATTGATAAGGAGCCTGGGAACCTTGACAAGGTGCTCCTCAGGAAAGCAATACAGGGTGATTTGCGGGATATCTTTTGCAGAGAAGATGGGCTACTGTTAATAGAAGGCTTCTTAAAGAACCCTTAACTGTGGACATAGGGGGTACCTCTTATAGTTTAGTAGAGCCGGCATACATTCCCTCATGAGGAACTCAGTCCATCAACTTATGTAGCAAATATTGACTGTAGCTGATATAGTGGCCTTTTCCCAACAAACTGGAGTCTTTGGTGCCATTACGGGATGATGTTGTGGGCCTTGAATCTGGAGATGAGGATTTCTCCAGATGCTCCCTACATCTCGTCCCCACAGATATCTTGGGTACTGCCCCCACTCTGTACCAGCTGGATTATGTTTAGAAAATATATATATATATATGTATATTCAGTCCTTAAAATGACACCTAATATGGCCTAAACCCTAAACCTTGGGTACTGCCCCCCTCAGTAACAGTTGGATAATAATTATAGTAAAAATATATATAGCCCTTAATAGGACCCCTAATATAGACTGTTACTGGGTGGGGGCAGTACCCAACCTAAACCCTTAACCCTAGACTCTTAGGTGAAGGCTCCGAGGCCTGAGGTAGTAAGTTAAAACTAAGCGGGGTTATGAGGCTTCTGCCTGTACCCCCTAGATAAAAGAACTTACCAAGTGCCTGAGCCTCCCCTAAACCCTCAGAGCCTACACCCCAAACCCTATAAGCCTAAACCCTAACCCACCAGCCTTCATCCTAATCCCAACCCTAAAGCCTGAACTCCTAAATCCTAAACCCTGAACCCCCAAGACCTAGATCCTCATACTAAAAGCCCATAAGCTCCCCCCAAACCCTAACCCCCTTAACCCAAAGCCCTGAACCCTAAACCCCTTAAACCCTAAACCCTGATCCCTAAACCCTAAACCCCTTAAACCCTGAACCCCAAACCCTAAACCCTAAACCCTACTCTAAACCCTAAACTGTAAACCCCTGAAACGTGCGGTCTAACTTGAGGTGCCCGTCTTGCCCCCACCGGAAGAGGTCACCACAGCCCCCTGGAAAGACTTAGGGTTTAGTTGTTTAGGGTTTAGGGTTTAGGGCTTAGGTCTTAGGTCTTAGGATTTCGGGTTTAGTGGCTTAGTGTTTAGGGCTAAGGGCTTAGGCCTTAGGATTTAGGGTTTCGGGTTTAGTGGCTCAGTGTTTAGGGTTTAGGATAGGGCTTCAATGGGTTTACTGGGACATTGGGAGGGAAAGCAGGAAGGGCCGCACAATTTAGCAAGTCTACTAGCCCAGCCAGCTCTCCTACTGCTCTTTTCCAAAACTAGGTAAACCCTAAACCTTAAACCCTAAGGTAGGAGACCCGCAAGACTTGATTCAGAGCTTTGGGCTTAGACTCCTGCCATTCCGCAGGAAGGTTTTTTCTGGGTTCCATGTCTGCTTTAGGAAAAGCACAAACCAGAAAGGAGCTCCTATCCCGTTGGGGTTCAGCGTTTCGAAGATAGGCATTAGGGCCTAATTGCTACATTCTTTTGGGTTGCCACTTAGGAGTTTAGAAAGTATAGTCCCCCTTAAGTAGATAGAATATGTCTTTGGGTACATTTAAGATAAGCTCCCCCTATACCCTATATTCTATCTACTTAAGGGGGATTATACATCTTCGGAGGATGGAGGTACCTGTGAAGACCCGAGTCGAGGTGTGTACGGGGATTTTGAAGCAAGTGTGGGCCTTGCATCCTACGCTGCCTCAAAACACAGAAACGGGAGACCTACAAAGATTACATTCTTTGTAAAAGGTGCCTACATGGCTTGGGCAAAGAAGGGGCTTTGGACTCTACAGTTTGGGGCTCAGACTTTGAGCCCGGAATGCTTGTTCTTATGTAGCATATGGGTGGATGTCAAAATTATGGTCCCTTTTTGGGTCCCTATTATAGTACGGCACCTAACATTCAGGGTACCCAAAAGGGAGCACATTTTGAAAACCGCCCATATAGCCCTTGGGCTCAAATGGCATCTTGCTTGGGCACTTGGAACTTGCATAAGGGTATAGCAGTCCAATAACTCCGGCACAGGGCGATAACCGCGGCAATTCCAGCAAAGGTACAAAACGCCAAATTCTATGGCAACTTCAAGAAGAACAAGGATGGTACACACTCGGATCTAAACCCTGAATCCTAAATCCCAAACCATGGATTGCAAGCTGAGTGTGGAGGAGGCTGTCCATCGGGGTCATATTCTTGCTGTCGCTTATTCGCCTCGGCATCAGATGCATGTCCTAAGCCCTAAACCCTACCCTAGAAGCCCAGTTACCTACATATATTGGGATCCTGTCCTCAAGTCCCTATATAATTTCATATTATTTGCAACCCAAGGACCTACAATATGGGTACCTGGGCTTCTAGGGCTATAAGAAACACATTAGAAGAGTCATGAATCCGTCATTGGGTCCAGATTGTTGGCGGGGCTCAGGAAATCAGATCTGAGTCATCCCATGCCCTGTTTTCGTGCCCCAACTCACCACTGCCATGTGAGCTATAGTCTAAACTCCTTAAAGGGGGTGGTATAGGGGATTATATAGGGGACTACTATAGGGGATATTAAGGGGGATACTAGGAGTTTAGACAATGGCTCATGTAGACCCTGCTCCAAAAACCCTAAAGCTAGGGTGTAATGGTTAGGCATACCATTGCCTGGGATAAATGGGCATCATGAGTTTGATGAGGGTCCTTGTCGGGAATCGTGATTAAAGCCTAAACCCCTGAAACCCTGAACCCTGAACCCTAAACCCTGTAGGCTAGATTGTGAGAAGCTTCCACGATTCCTTCCTTTGATCTTCCTTACGAACCCTAACTGTAAATCCTAAGCCGAAACCCTGAAAACTAATCCTTTACCACCTACACCCTAACCCCCTGAACCCTAAACCCACCCTAAACCCTAAACCAACACACTGTTCTGAGACTCAGGACACTGGATCGCAACAAGGCTGCAAGGATGGGTCGTTGGGGTTGAGGGCTTAGGTCTTATAGTCCCCCTTAAGTAGATTGAAAATGGGGTATATGGGGATCATGTTTTAATACACCCAAAGCCATAACCTATCTACTTAAGGGGGACTATTGGGTTTAGGCCTTAGGGCTTAGGGTTTAGGATTTAGGGTTTCTGATATTATGGTTTAGGGCTTAGGGTTCCCAAGAAAAAACATGGAAGTCCAAAAGGGGTCCTACAATGACTATGCTGCCCGCCTAAAGAGGGAATATATGGGCTTCCATGGTTGTTTGGGGAGGTTGGAGGTTAGCATCCCTAAACCCTAAATCGGGGTTACTGCTTTGAAGATCATATGGTTTGGGGTTGATGGCATGGGATTGACCAGGTGTGATAGGGCGGGGGTAGGGATGGGGTAGCATGAGATCCTATGTTGCAGGTTTAGGAGGTAGTGTTTCGGGGCTTTGGGTTTAAGCTTTTTCCCCCCGATTTAGGGCTTAGGGTTTAGGGTTTAGGAATTGGGGTTTAGGGTTTAGGGCATTGGGTTTAGGGTTTAGAGCATTGGATTTAGGGTTTGGGGCTTAGGTCTTGCTGGTTGGGGGGTCTGGGGCTCAGGGTTTAGGGTGTAGTGTTTAGCGCTGAAGGCTGAGGGTTTAGGGATGATACAGGTCAGAGTTGTGCGGTTCAAGGTCAACCGGCTTTCCACCACCAGGGACATTTGTTTCGCCCCTAAGCTCTATATACCCAAAACCCTAGGCCCCAAAAACTGAGCCTTGCTTCTTGTACTGCCAAAAAAGTACCGCTGAATTCCGGGGCCTTGCGTCTATTCTAAGCAGGCGCGACATCCTCTGACAGAGGTAGTCTGTTGAGAGGACAAACTGAAGGGAAACCCGTGGCTCAGCCGCTTAGGATGTTTAGGGTTTAGGGTTTAGGATTTACGGTTTTAGGGTTTTAGGGTTTAGGATTTAGGGTTTAGGGTTAAGGGTTTAAGGTTTAGGGTTTAGGGTCATGTCATTATTGTTGCCACTATTACCGTTCTTATTACTAGTCATACTATGACTTGCGATGACCATTGTTGTGATTGCTATTCCTATATGTTAACATTTGGTTCATAATGTTTAGGATTTAGGCTTTAGGAACTAGCCCAGGCCCCCGATTAATGAACCCCTCCCCTTAATAGGGATAATAGTAGGGGTCCTCATATTTAGGCCCTTAAAAGGAGAGGGGTTATTAATCATGGGTCTACATTATTCGTAAGGAAGGGTCCAGGGCAACTACGAACTCGCGATGCCACCACCCTGCCTCAACTCCACGGGCCAAACCTCGGACTCGCCCACCCCAAACCCTAAACCCTTGATAGGTTTAGGGTTTAGGGGGGTGTTGGATTTAGGGTTTAGGGTAGTTACATATTAAAACTAACGCTGTGCAGCAAGGCATTCAAATCTTCCCCCAGAGAGCGAGCAGGAGGCCGGTTCGTTTTGCGCGTGGTTCAGGGTCGATATAGGGCTTTGGATTAGCGATTGGGTTTCCTGAATCCCAAACCCTAAACCCTAAACGTTTCGGGTTTAGGGTATATAGGGTTTAGGGCTAAGGATTCAGGATTGGGATCAAGGGATGTAGGGATTGGGCTTCAAAGTCTGGTTCAAACGATAATGGGCTTAGGGTTCGGGATTGGGTCTAAAAGTATTTGACGGCCTTTGTGCTTAGGGTTCAGGATTGGGTTCAAAGGGTTTAGGGCTTAGGAATTGTGATATCTAGGTCGACCTAAAAGCTAAACCCCAAATCTGTAGACTTGGGATCAGGTTTCTGTTTGCTGACTTAGAGTCATCAGGAGCTGCCTGCGCTTCTAAGGCAATGCTTTGCAAGGTTCAGCCTCTGCTAAGAGGTTGGAGGTATGGATTCCTAATGTGAGTAGTATTTTATTTGGGGATATTATGGTACTGAATATAGAGTAAGATTATATCCTCCACCAAAAAAAACGTTACTCGTGTGGGCCCGTAGCTTTCTCAGGATTCCTGGAAGATACATATAGGCAGCGTAGGTATGTGGGACCCCAACATTAAAGGCGAAAACTATGGAGCTATGGGTGTGCTTACGATTCTTCAGATTGGCCAAACAGACTTTATTTGGGGATGAAGATTCAAAGACCTGGACCCCTGAGCCTTAAACCGCTGCCCCCTAAATCCTCAACAGCAAAGCTTAGACCCTAAACCTTGAACGCTAAATCCTCTATTGTCCTCTCTTAACATCTGCATGCAATCTTGTCATGAGCTGTATGCATAGTGTTGCAACATCACATGGTAGCCTGCAAGCCCAACCCTCACATCCAAGAATGCCTATAGTCTCCCTTAAGTAGATAGAATATGGCTTTGTGCATATAATAACAAGATCCCTATATACCTCCTATTCTATCTAGTTAGGGGGGACTCAACTACAAACCCTAAGCCTGAACTTCATCCCTCATGCGCTAGCCTGCCCTTAGAAGGTGAACAGTGGATATACAAAGAACATCGCAGAAGGGAGTTCTACCCTTAGCCGTGGACCCTAACCCCAATATACTGCATGATGGCTGATATGCCTAAGCCGATGTGGTTTAGAGTTTAGGGGTTTGGGTTCTGGGGTAAGGGCAGCCGGTGTCCTATTCCATGTTTGTAAACTTGACAACTTTTGCCTCAGAAGCTGCCAAACCCTTAGCCCTACTACCCTAAACCCTAAGACCCTAAATCCTAAAACCCTTAACCCTAGACCCTAAAACCCTCAACCCTAAACCCTGAGTCAAACTCTGACTCCTAAACCCATAGACTCCAAGCCCCCGGAAACCTAAACCTAGTTACCTCTATCTGGACCCCTTAAAGGGGTCCAAAAAACTTGATCCCCTAAAACCATCTGGGGAACTATCCAAGGGGTTATGCTGGTGTTATTATGGCTGTATACAGTTTTCAGATCCTCCCAGGGGTCTGGGTATCTATCCCCGCCATCCACCAGCTTCCTTTCATTTCCCATGTGAGCTACCCTCTAAACTCATGAAAGAGGGTTATACAGGGAATTATATAGGGTTTAGGATTTAGGGTTTAGGGGCTAAACTCCTCAAAGGGGGTTATGTAGTGGATTATATAGGGGAATATGTTTAATGGTTATTAAGGGGATACACAGAGTTTAGACTATAGCTCACGTGATTTCCAATCTGATGGTCCATTTCATTTTCTATTTGGATCTCCATTTTTTGACGTTTAAGTACCTGAAACCCTCCCAGGCGCCCACCATACCAGAGGGATACTTCCAAGTGGGCGAGCCAGTCGTCTACAAGAGCGTCACCCACAGTGGGCTCCTTTCCTGTAAATTTATCAACCCAACACCCTATACCCTATAAGGGATTGCAATAGTACCCCCTCCAAAGGTAACCCCCCAGGCTTTAAGGAGCTAATAAGGACTATATAGGGCTTAATTAAAACCCAAGAAGGGTTCTAAATCTGGTGGGGGGGGTACCTTTGGGGGGGGGTACTATTGTAATCCCTTACCCTAAACCCTTAAACCAACACGGGTACCCACAGGGAGCCCGAGTGTATTTTGGGGAGTAAAGACATTATCGGGAAACGTCCCCTTTGCGACTTACCGAGAACTCGACATGGGTGATTGAAGGATAGTGCCCTCCATATACTCCAGCTATTCGCCTTGTTCTAGACGCTCCTGATCAAGGACCCCCTGTTTTCTGAGCTGCTAAGTCTGCATGCATAGCACTACCGAGTGTAAACGCTGAATTCTGTCGGGTTGTTTCCTTTTATCCACCTAAAGAATGAGGTGCGGAACTATAAGACGCTTGCACATGGTTATGCTAGGCTTGCATAACTGAACATATTTTAAGCATGCTCCTGGGGTCTGGATTGATAAGGGTTCAGCCTTCTACTTGGGCCTAAATATAAACATTCGGCTGAATGTCCAGACTTGAGCTGCTCCTCTTTTGAAGTTTCTCAAATGTATCGAAAGAATATCCTTGACAGGGGACCCTCAACCCTTTTGAAGTCACACATCTTCCTGGATTTTTCAGGAGATACCCCCCCTGAAGCCCAAAAACGATTTCCGGCGTAGAGCAACAAAGCTCTTGAGTAGAAAGCCCTGCATGTGCCAGTCGGGGTTGAAGTGTGAGGTTTAGGGCTTCTAGGATGTAATATGATTCCCGTACAATCTTTACAGAGCTACTGCGGAATCTACCTCAAGACTCAGCCCCTCTGCCAAGTCCCCCACTCGCCTAGATGGGCTGTTGCCGCCTGTTGCATATGAGCTATAGTCTAAACTCCTTAGAGGGGATTATATAGGGGATTATATAGGGGACTACTATAGGGATTATTAAGGCTAAGGGGGATACTAGGAGTTTAGACTATAGCTCATATCTGTAGTGTTGACAATGATGATCGGGTTATGGGGGCATTTGAGCTAGTTGGCAACGCTGAGATCTTAAAAAAAGCCCTGCACTGAAAAACCTTAAACCCTAAACCCTAGACCTTAAACCCCAAACCTTAAAACCTAGACCCTGAACCCAAACCTTAAACCTCAAAGCTCTGTTTAACAGCTTGGGAGATGTAGTGGCCTAGCAGGTAGTCATATGGATGTGTCCATAAAGAACCGGCCCCTTTAATGCTCCAATACAGTACCGACAGTCCTTATCGTAGGAGCCCCATATGTGCTGTAGTCTAAACGTCTTCAAGGGGGCTATATAAGGGATGATGTGGGGGAGTATCATAGGGGTTGCCAAGGGGGCTACTAGGAGCTTAGACTATAGATCATATACCCCAAGCGCTATGAAACTGGGTAGGTGGCAGACAAAACCAGTTCGAGGGGTGAACCTGCATGATTATGCATTTCTACGGTATTCCTTGGCAGTCCTTACACAAGTGTACGACCCATACTTGTGAGAACCCTCAACAGCCTCTTAAACAACCCTTGAATTCTGAATCCAATCCTGCCTGGAGGGTGAGGGGAAATTAGTAGGTAGGTTAATAATTTAATGTGGATAACCAGGGTTACTGTATGGACAGTGGGGGATCGCAACCTACTTCTAAGTCCTCCTGACCCCAAAGCCTGATCTCTGAGCCGCAAATAATGCAGTAGTTTCCACGTTCTTTTCCACTCCTTCCGAAGTCCTCCTAAACCCCTAAACCCCTAAAACCCTAAACCCTAAACCCTAAAACCCTAAACCCCATGGCTCCTAGACATCCCCCGAAACCCTAAACCCCGCAAAACCAGGGCTCTGCGCACACGAATTGATCAAATTCATGCCGTGGATGCTGGGCTTGCCTAAGTGGTAATACCTGGACCCCAAACATATGTAAAATAATGGCCGTTATGGCTATAATTATGGGTTTAGGGCTATTATTTTACATATTTTGGGGGTTTAGGTAAGGCTTAGGCCTGTTAATAATAACCCTAGGGCTCCATGTCTATAAATAATACCTACATTGGGCCCCAAAGTCCTATAAATATGGCCTACATTGGGCTATTTGGAGCCTTACGGTAAGGCGTATAGGCCTGTTAAGGGGATTAAGGATTTAGGGTTGAGGGGTTCAGGGTTTAGGGGTTTAGGGTTTAGGGTTTAGGGTTTTAGGTTTAGGGGTTCAGGGTTTAGGGGTTCAGGGTTTAGCGGTTTAGGTTTTCGGGTTTTGGGATGTAGGGTTTGGGGGTTTAGGGTTTAGAGGTTTAGGTTTTCGGGTTTTGGGATGTAGGGTTTGGGGGTTTAGGGTTTAGGGGTTTTGGGTTTAGGACTTAGCAGGGTTAAGGGTTTAGGGTCAACAGGGTTTGGGGTTTCGGATTTATTGGCCAGCTCGGGGGTGGATAAGGTTTAGAGGTTAACAGGGCTGAGAGGGTTTCGGGTAGTACACTCCCCCAAACTAACATAGAAACCCATATAGCCCTCCTTTAATAGGGCTGTAGTCTTTATAGGGCCCTTTTTGGGTTTCCATGTTAGTTTCCGGGAGTGTACAAGGATTTTGGCAACCTCCCGAAATTGGGATCCTACTGTAGTCGTGTGATCGCGCGCGGGTCCTAAATTGGGGGTTGGGGACTCTGAGCCCTAAACCCTAGCCAAAATCCTCTTGTTGTTATGGGGTCAGGTGATACCCCTAAGCCCCTAGACTCTACGCCTGATAATGGCTTTCGAATTTTCCCCATACCCTCATGGGGCTTCCTGGCAACGAGGATCTTGGCTGTTTATGACCCTAAACCCTTAAGCCCTAAACTCCTAAACCCTTAAACCCGTAAACCCTAAACCGCCTTTTGATGCATAAGATCTTCAGATGCAGTCGATTACTTGCAATTCTGAGATGGTGCTTTTGTCAGGAAATTATAGATGGGTAAATTCCTCCATAGAAACGTTTTAGGTATATATGCATTATGTAAGGGTACTCACCTGGCAAGTCGTCCGCTGGATAAACCCTAAACCCAAGATCCTAAATCCTCAACCCAAACCCTAAATCCTAGACGCTTACGTAGTTTATGGCTGGAACAGGGGTTGCAGTTGAAGGCAGTTCTGGCAGTTGTCCTTCCGAGCCACGTAGGCCTTTCCCTACAGGTCTCCCGGTTTTTTGGGCAGGGTTTAGGATTTAGGGTTGAGGGTGTAGGGTTTAGGATTAGGGCCTATAGAATTTTCAAAAGCCCTAAACACTAAACCCTAAGCCCTAAACCCTAAAGGGCTTAGGGTTTAGGATTTACGGTTTAGGGTTCTTGATTAAGTTCCTTTGGCTTTTGGTGCCTAGATCTGAAAACTTAAGCCCTGAGCACCAGTGAGTCTAGGGCTACATTGTCGGAAGCCTAAGCCCGAATGAAAACCCAAAATGAATTCAGCCCTAACCCCCTAGAACCAAATCTAGCCCCCTAACTCCAAACCTTAAATCCCTAAATCCTGAATCGCCCATGTCCCAAAACCCTTTATTTGGATGGAGTAACCCTGCTAGCATCTGCAGTTTTCCATGGGTGCTCGAGGGGTGGTACTTCTAACTAGTTGGCAGATTCTCCAACCCCAGCGTATTGTTTCAATTAGGCCCTAAATTCTAAACCATAAACCCTAGGCCTTACCCTAGGTCATTCAGCCCTCCGCGGTAGATCTAGACCTCTCCAAAGTTAGGGAACATCCAAGCTACAACCAGGTAAGAACCCCAAACCCTAAACCCTTGCCACTGCCATTCTAGAGAACGCCGCTTCAAAGCTTTTATTATAGAAAACTAAATTTTCAAAAAGCACTGAGCTCTCAGCGTGTTCTAAACGGTGAGAATCTGTAGCCTCTTATAAGTACTTATTGCTATTACTACTGCTATTAGTATCATAGAGAAACTATTGTTTCGCAACATGGGTTGTTCTGATAATTATGGTCCCTTTTGGTTATAGCACACATTACGACGCCTAATATTTAGGGGTACCAAAATGGGATCCAAATCATGGGAACTACCCACATCTTGTCCACCCTACACCCTAAACCCTGAACCCTACCGTTTCAGAGTGACCAAGGACGGCTTGGTGGAATGGATCGATTTGAAGTGCAAGAGAAGGCAGGGTAGATGGGGTGTAGGGTTTGGGGCTTAGGGTTTAACAATATGCTGCGTGACCTCCACTTGGAGGGTCGGGGTAGGTTTTAGGGTTTAGGGTTTAGGCCTCGGGTTTAGGGCGGGCAAGATGCTGCATTACGTTTAGGCACCTAAACCGTCAAGCAGCATAGCTGTCCGTGGGTACTCTTTGGGACCCATTAGGTAGGGCTGCAGTCGTTACACATGGACTTTAGGGCATCATAGTGAAATCGGCAGCATCAGCACCCTAATGCTCATTCCGGAAGACCTGTATGTGGGGATTGGTCTAAATTCCCTATAATACGGGGTCCTATATTTGGGTTCCCATTATAATACGGGGCCCTAAATAAATTTCCCCCATTTTGGGAACAGTAATTTAGGGAAACTACCACGTATTAAGCTTGTTTTGTTTCTTTCTCCCAAGTACCCAATTATTGGGAGTTGGATTTTCGCTGTAGGGTAACCGCACAAGCACAAAAGCTCTGAGTCAGAGCTCAACAGCATCAGCAAACAAGGTAGATCAATTTGCTTCTCGGTTTCCTCCACCCTCTTCCGCTTCTACTTATGCTAATCCTGCTACTGCTTTGACTTGTCCTACGCGGCCTTATGCTCGCAGGGCAGACTTGAAGCGGATCAGCAAGATCGAGGTCCCAAGTGGCTCAGCCGCAAGTCCACCAGCCAGTCAGAAACCTCACAACCCTAGCCTAAACCCTTGAACCCTTAAACCCCAAACCCTCAGCGCTAAAGAGGTTCCAGCACCCTTCATCCTCAAGGGTTTAGGGTTTAGGTCTTAATTGGGCACCTGGTGGAGTTTTGTACCTTCTCAGGGAAGGGCAACCCCCATTCGCGTATCGATCACCAAGCGGGGGGAGCCCCTACACCCTAAACCCTAATTAAACCCTACCTGGACCCCAAAAGTAGGTAAAACAATGGCCCAAAACATTTTAGTATAGCCCAGAAGGCCATTATTCTACAAATTTTAGGGGTTCAGGTAAACCCTCAACCCTAATTAATGGTAAAGAAAACGGAGACTACTATATAGTATCTTGGGGTTATATAAGGGATAATGGAAAATAAGATGGAGACTATTATTAATGGGTTATACAGGGATTATATAGGGTATATATACATATCAGAATCCGGGCCCGTACAGGGATAGGTCGGGTTGCAAGAAGATTTTACGATGGCCCCAAACTTCCCATATCTTTCCAACGCGAGCTTCTCAATCCATATGTCCTTCTTGAGGCTGTCTAGTATCAGGATCCCAGTGCTTTAGGGGTTTATCTCGCAGGCTCCTAGCTTGGAGAAACTCATCTACTTCTACAAAGGTATGCGTCCTCCCAATTTTTTTCCGGACAGATCCTTGTATTTCTTTTGGACATGCCCTACGGCTACGGCTTTCGTTTGTTTTCCATTCATGGTACCTGTCGTCGCATGAGACAACTTCGCGAAACCTACCCTCTCTCGAGCTAGGGAACACCATATGGCGCTGTTTGACTGCAATCACGTAGGGTTGTTTGAGGTTCCAGAATAGTATGCTAGATTCGCCCTTTAGCTGAGGGCCCTTGCTCTTGTAGGTAGTTTCTTAGTTGGGATACTGGAGTCACTATATCCTTCTTCGGAGTGTATTGCTTTATACGAAAAATATAGCTTAGTCCCATTATCCCATTAAACTACTCATGTGTGTATGTCTTGGATTTATCACCTTGGTGTCCTGCTAAAGCTGCGCTAGTACCTGCAAAGCCTGCCAAACACCCGCGCAGCCTCAGAATGCCTATTCATAAAGTGCGCAGTACAACTTCCATGAACACAGCCTATAGGAATCTCGAGCGACTACGTGCAAATTGTACGGCATGGAGCTTCACAGACCCTAAACCCTAAACGTTTTGCCTATTTCCACTGCCGCGAAAAAGCGCTCAGGTTCAGCGGCAAAGGCAGACGCTCAGCTGGCAACTGCATTGCCTGGGTTTTGGGGTTTAGGGTTTAAGGTTTAGGGTCTAGGGTTTAGGGTTTAAGGTTTAGGGTCTGGGGTTTTCGGTTTAGGGTTTCGGTTTAGTGTCTAAGGTTTAGGGTCTAGGGTTTAGGGCTGGAGGTTCAGGAGAATTTAGCAGGTAGCTCGACAGCCCCTAAATTTCATAGATCATACATAGAGTAGCCCTTACTACGTCCCCCTGACCCTGCAAGTAGGTTCCACTGTGGAGTTAGCTGTGGCCCGGCATAGGAACAGCCAACCCTCCACTGTCACGCCCAAGTTTGGGGTTTAGGGTTTAGGCGTTTAGGGCTAAGGGTTCAGACAAGGTTGCGACCCCCTAAGCCCTTAGTCCAAAACCCCAAAGCCTAAATCTTAAGTCTTGCGCGACAATCCTTGGGCCCCCATGCCCTAAACCTCGAGCCTCCCAATCCCAAACCCAAAAGCCTGCACTTTAAGGGTTTAGGGTTTAGGGTTAAGGGTTTAGGATTTGGGGTTTTGACCCTACCTGGTTTAAACAAAAATATTCCATATGGTAACTCTAGTTATGCCTTTCATTGACCTGCTCATGAAGTCCCACTGACCCTCCAAGTAGACCCTAAGCCCTAAACCCTAAACCCTAAACCCTAAATCCTGAACCCTAAACCCTAAATCCTGAACCCTAAACCCTAAACGACCCTAAGCCCCCCCCTCGACATCAATCCTAAACGTTCCACATTCAAAAGCTGATCCCAGGCCGTCACTGAGCTTCCCAAGCGCGTCAAGGAGGACTGAGGGTTTAGGGTCTAGGATGTTTAGGGTTTAGGGTAGGCTGGTCTACCTGGACCCCCACAAGTATGTAGAATAACGGCCTTTTATTTCTTTGTTTCGGGATGTCTTAGGATTTACCCTGAACCCCAAACCCCCTTTGGGCTTAGGATTTATCAGGAGCATCGGATTCTTCAGAGTATAGCGTTTATATGTTCAAAGCTTAGGATTGAGGGTTTATGTTCAAAGTTCAAAGCTTGCGTTCATCCTCGAAGCCCGAACTCCGAGGATCTAGGGTTTGGGGTTTAGGGTCCCTAAACCCTATACCCTAAACCCTTATGCCTGAAGCTGAAATCCAGAGCTTTAAGCCTTCAAACCCTAGAGACTGGAGATCTGGTTCTGATGTAGAGGCCTGAAGAATGGATTACCGCCCAAGCTAGCTTGTCAGCTAAAATCTAAAGTGTC
Source organism: Symbiodinium pilosum (assembly GCA_905231905.1). NCBI lineage: Eukaryota > Dinophyceae > Suessiales > Symbiodiniaceae > Symbiodinium > Symbiodinium pilosum. Next base: position 562 of record CAJNIZ010005904.1, on the reverse strand, counting down.
TATATACATTGTTTTAATGTGGGTTATATAGGGGAGTATATAGGGGACTAGCCGGGTTATTAAAAAGGATACTAGGAGTCTAGACCCATGGCTCATGTAACCTGAACTAGGCCACTTTTGAAATGATAGTGGTCTATGTCATGAAGGGTCCCTTCTTCCGGTTCCGTAATACTCTCGGGTAGGATAGACACATGTAGTTCTAGCATTACACGACTTGAACAATCTGTTCTTATCATTAAGTTTAGGTCCTTCCGCTCCCAGTCCAAGACCTTGTTCAGAAAGTTAGGCTCCCTACGTTGAAAGGAGCCATCCGACGGCGCTGCACGAAAAAGCGCGCTTCGCCGAAGCCGTCCGCAGGTGGGTAGTTCCCCTATAAACCCTGACCAAAACTGAGCCCTAAACCCTGAACCAAGGGTTTAGGGTTTCGGGTTAATAGTAAGCCGTAGAACTCCCAGAATGACTTCCTGGGGGGTGGTAGTCGTGATTCTTGTTTTATACATCCCCAGGACGAAAGTTTCGACATACGGAGGACTTTCTCGTAGGCTACAGTACCGCGGAGAAG
>CAJNIZ010005903.1:90657-117858 GCA_905231905.1 Symbiodinium pilosum | reverse complement strand
ATAGAGACCCGAGACCGCCCCAAGATGGTAAGGAAGTATAGTCCCCATTCAGCAGATAAAATATGGGGGGTTTCCCAAAATTAGGGGTACCTTTTGGGGGTCCCAATAATAAGGACTACAGTATATTAGGGTCTATACTGGGGTCCCTTATTTTGGGAAACTACCATTTAGGGTTTTGAGGTCCAGGAGTTTAGAGTTTGGGGTCTAGGGTTTAGGGATCAGGGTTCATCAGGTTTAAAAAAATGGGGGGTGGTGGGTATTGAGGGGGACTGAGAAATTAGACATTGGCTTTGAGAGTCTAGGGTTTGGAGGTTGAAGAGTTTTAGGTCATGTTTTTTTTCGGCCGGAGGGTCAAGGGCTAAGTTTTGTAGGGTTAAGGGTTTAGGCCGGGTTTAGGGTTTAGTACGATGCATGGTTCGGCCGCCTAAGCCCTGCCTTGTGAGCCAGATGAAAATCGCAACTAACTCTAGACCCTAAACCCCTAAACCCTAAACTCCAAGCCCATTTTTCTTAGCAGAGCTCGTCTCCTGGTGAACTTACAATAATGTTGTCACACTGAAGCGGTTGCTTATTTAAGGTTTAGGGTCTAGGGTTATTTTGGGGGTTTCGAGGCTGTTGTCGGAAACTTGTACGTGACAAGAGCAAAAAGCTTTTCGGCTGGACCCCTGCAGCCCCTCAAAGGGTCCTATGTCCTCTCAGCCCCCAACGTACCTACATAGGAACCCCTTTGTGGCCCAAGCATGTTCTATATGGGGAACTGACTCGTTTAGGCTTATAGACCTTAAGAGCATGCAGGCCCCCGAAACCAAGAACGGGGGAATTCTACCCAACGCGCTCTAAAAGAAGAAAAGAAGGAAAGCAAGTTTAGGTTCAGGATTTAGGATTTAAGGGTTTAGGGTTTAGGCCAGCAGCAGCCAGAAGCGACTACAGACGTTGAAGCCCTGACCATGCGTCAATGCAGCTTTTTTTGTCATCTGAGCTACTGGCGATACTTGGCTTATTAACTGAGGAACCCTTAACAGTGGACATAGGGGTCCCTCTTGTAGCTTAATAAAATCTCCAATATAGTCTCTAATAAGAAGCCCATGTCCATTAAATCAGGTAGGAAATGTTGACTGTAGCTCATTTGGGTGGAGAACAAGCAGCAGGAGCGGCAGATGGCCCTAGGCTCAATATGAATGCTTGTGGGCTGCAGTAAAAGTAGTGGTAATGGGAGAAGTAATAGTAACAGTAGCAGTAAAATATTTGTTACATTAGTAATAATAGCAGTAACAACAGTAGTGGCAGTAGACCCTAAAGCCTAAACCCTAAACAGTAATAGTTGTTTTCTGCCCAAGAAGTTGGCGGGGATCCTGAGACCAAGAAATCCTTGTCGCACAGCTCTAGAAGGTCACAATGAGTGGTTGAGGTTTAGGTTTAGGAGGCACCCGAGCATTTGGGTTTGCAATTGGGGTGCGCATGTGTTTCTGGGATGCTCTTCTGAAGTTTTTCTGGAAGTGCATAGGTTGAACAGCCAGTGGCGAGTTCAGAGACTGCAGGGTTTTCGGGCTGAGGGTGTAGGAGGTACTTTGTGCGTGAGGGGTGGATTCAGGGTCTCCATGACGGAGCGCGCATTGAGGTGTTGCTAACTGCAGCAACGCCCCCAAACGTCAATTTGATCCTAGGCTGCAATGCCCTCCGCGCCCTTTCAGCTTGCCAGGCTCGGCCAAAGTGCCGGGGAGCACATGAATGTACGCATGTCCCTGCACATAGAAGCAATACGCACGTGTGGTTGTACTGCTTTGATATCTTGGAGCTCATCTTCCCTTGGAGGGTATCAACAGACAGCAGAGGCCTTCTTGCCCTTCTTGTTGATTGTTTTTGCCACAGGTATTTTGTTTCGACTCTTGCGAACCTTCATGGTAGCAAGTGAAGTGGAACAGTGAGAGCTTGTCACATACATCGTCTTCAACAGGCCCCCTTCCTTCTCCCTCCTCTTCATCAGTATACCATATGTGGAAAGAAAGAGTTTTTTCACAAGAGCCCTTATTCCCTCCTTACTCATGAGCATACAATGTAATCCTCTTGCAGCCCTTGTGCATACATACACACATCTCTCTCTATATATATATATATGTATATAAACCAATATGTCAGGGTCCCCCAGAACCACCTGAGAAACCCTACACCCTAAACTTCCTGCTTCTCAGCACAGAATAAGTAAAAATATCAGATAGAAAATATATGGGGCTTCTATTCCCTTATTCCCTAATAGGAACCAGTAAGTAAACCCCTGAACCCTAAACACCTAAGCCCTAAACCCTAAAACCCTAAGCCCCCGAACTTGGAGTTTTTCGCACAGCCTCCAGCCGACACCATGCCGCCCAAAGCAGCTTTGGCCCGGCGCCAGCGCAGTGGCACGCTGGAGCAAGGCCTGCGCGTGCGCCGTTGATGTTTAGGGTTTAGGGTTTAGGGGTTTAGGGTTTAGGGGTTTAGGGTTTAGGGTTTAGGGTTAGGGTTTAGGGTTTAGGAATTTGGTGTTTAGGGTTTAGGGTTTAGGGTTTAGGGATTTGGTGTTTAGGGTTTAGGTGTAGGGTTTTAGGGTTTTGAGGGAGTTAGCATGTGGGATAAGGACGTGGAGAAAGCAACATTGTCGTGGCTGACTCTGAAGGTTCTCGCCCTTTGTCTGAAGACAGGTTTTTGCTCATAGACTTTCGCCAGTCTGCTCCAAGGCAATAGGAAGTCAACGGAGAACTAATAACGTAGTTTCCACGTTCTTTTCCATTCCTTCTAAACCTTATAGAAATCCGTTACCGTAGTTTCCATTTTGTTTTCCATTCCTTCTAAACCCTAAACCCTATATAACCCCATTATAGTAGTATCCTTTTCTTTTTCATTCCTTCAGTCTCATTGTCAGCAACTCAGTTTAGGGTTTAGGGAACTCGACAAGACCTCGCATCCGCACTCGCGTGAATCAAGTTCTCAGTTCGAGATCAATACGCCCAGCAGCTAAAGACGGACTTTTCGGCTGCATGTGTTTTCTGGTGGTTAGTAGGGAATATGGGAGTATACTCTCTGTATAATCCCTAGATAATATCTTTATATGTATATATCTATATACATATATATATATATATATTCCCTTACTTCCCTAGTACTCCCCCGTTAGAGATCAGCAGCTGAAGTACAGGCGGCCTCTGGGCTCGGAACTAAGCAGCACCCCGAAAAGGGTCCGTCTTTCGCGCCCTGCACTGTTGAAAAACCCAAGCCTTGTGCCCTAAATCGTATGCCTTATACCCTAAAACCCTCAACCTATACAAAGCTACCCAAAGCTCTTGGAGGGTCTGTCTTTCTTGCAGAGGGGTCCTATATAGGCTCTGGGGTTTAAGGTTGAGATCTTAGGGCTTTGGGCTGTGGGCTTTGGGGAAGCGCAACCCATCGGTTTCGGAGACCTTCAACTTTCAACATAGTGCTTACCTGTACAGGGTTTAGTGTTTGGGCTCAGGGTTTAGCACGGTATGCAGCTGATCTGCGGATGTCATAAAACTACTTCTCCCGGTTCTTGCTGGTGCTTCGTAGGGTGCGGAGGAAAGGATTGATCCCATAGTTGTCTTGTTTCCCTCTTTCCAATACTCCCTAGTTATAACCCATTCCTTCATTCTATACGAAGTCACCTTTAACCACATGGTTAAACCCCGAACCCTTCAACCCTAAACCCTAAACCCTAAACCCTAAACCTAGCCTCAACCCTGAACCTTAACACGGCTTGTGCCGTAGGTGGTCAGGCACAGCTGGCGCTCTCGACTCAGACCTTGCTGTTACACGCGCCGCGTTGTGTTTTGAGGTTCAAGGCTAACCCTAAGGGTCCAAGGACCCAAATAGTAGGGGCCCTTCAAAGGGGTTATGGGGGGATATATGGGGATCTATGGGGATTATATAGGGGTATATTGGACCCAAATATTTGGGTTTTAGGGCCCAAATACTACTACATGAATGGTATTTGGGCCCTAACACCCTATTATTTGGGTCCTGTCCTTGGACTCTTAGGGTTAGTTAAGGCTGGAGGGTTAAGGGTTTAGAGCTTAGTAGAGGGCTTTATCTTCCAAGAAACATTGTAGATAAGGTTCCCACGGTACCTAAACCCTAAACAGTGGAGCTCTGGGGATGATTTTGAAAGGGATAGGGATTAGGGTTTAGGGTTTAGGGTATGGGCTGGCTTCTGCTGGGACCCCAATATGACAGACATTCAAGAAGGGTTTAGGGTTTAGGGTTTTAGCGTGTTAGGGTTTTAGGGTGTTAGGGTTTTAGGGTTTTAGGGTTTAGGGTTTAGGGTTCAGGGAACAATGCACAGATAGCCTTAAAGCTGCAGCAGGACCACACTAAACATGAACTCTTCAGCGAAGCTTGCGCAGCATCGCCGTTCAAATGTATGGCCCAAAATATTGTGTGTTCTCTACAGGCTTCATATCCGCAATGTAGGTATTGTGCTACAGGTTTTAGAGCCCAAAAATAGTTTGAAACCCTAGTTGGAGGGCAGCAAGGTCGCGAAAGGCACTGCGTACCTCAACATGGAGCAGACGAACGAGAAGTCCTCCGAACATGACGAGCTATGCCATTTGCATTCAAGATGTCGCAGAAGGCCAACCCTACCGCCTAGACCCCAAAGCCTAAACCCTAAACCATGACCCGTTTTATGGGGTCCTAAGTTCATTGTAAAAGAAGCTATACTCAAAAGGGGTGAGCTTTTTTTGTTAGTCCTTGGGTATTGGGGACCCTAGTCAAGGAGTGCCGCATGTTGGTTCAGGCGGACATGGCTACGCTTCAAGTTCCCGCCCTAAATTCCTACCCTCTTAGGAACTATTTCCAATTGTCATTGTGTATAACGCTGACGAACTACTAGACATCATGTTTCAATTATAGGTCTAAGGCGACCGCACAAGCCTACAAACACTGCCTATTATGGGTCTGCTTTAGGGCAGGCCTGCTGCCTCAATTCAGCCTGTTTGGGACCTAAACAATCACAGTAGCTGTAGACTCCTCAGGAATTGCTTTCAGTATTTATAGTATAACCCTAGGAATTATGAGAGATGTTGTATATTATAGGTTTGAGGGGACTACCGGTAATGGACAATCAGCTGGGAAAGAGTATGAGTATGAAATGGTAGCTGAGATGATACAGGGTTTATGTTGTCAGGGTAGGGTCATTGGGACATTGTTGATTATTTTTGTCCAGGAGACTTGTAGTATGTCCAAGACTTATAGAGAACATGCAGTTCCAGCTTGTTAAAATTCATTGATTCCAACAACGAAGTAGATGTCCTGCATCTGATGGTTCGGGAGCTTTGTCATTGCCTTGAGTTCGACTCAGGGTGGGAGCTCATGCTGGTCTTCGTTCAGGGTTTCACTGAGTTTGCTTTTCATCCCTGGAGGTAAGTTACCCTAAACCCTAAACCCTAAACCCTAAGCCCTAAACCCTAAACCCTAAACCTGAGGTAAGCTCTTACACTCAACAGCAAATGTCCCAGTCCAAACTCCTAAGTCATATGGTGATGTGCGGCGCAAGGCCACAGACCCAAATCTCTAAGCCCTTTGAACCCCAAGCCCAAATCCTCAAGCCTGAAAGCCATTAAACACCAGAACCCTGGACCCTAAATCCCAAACCCCTGAAATCCACACACTAAACCCAAACGCTTAACTTTTTTGAGTACAGCCTGACTCGACCCACGTTAACCCCCCGATCCCTTCACTTGGAGGTCCGTGGGTACTTATAACCCAATTAAAAAATGTCTGTGACTCTAACACGAAACCTTAAACACTCGACGCTAAAGTTATCAGCCAAAAAGGGGGACACAGGGGGCTGTAATAGGGTTTTAACTGCAGTCATAGCTTGGTTAGGAGTACCTACTTACAGGGTCAGGGTGACTTCGTAGGTATACTTGTAGCCCGAAAAAAAACATCTAACAGCCTGGCCATCACCGGGCTTGGGGCTTAGGGTTTCAGGGGGTTTAGGGTTGAGGGTGTAGCGTTCAGGGTTTGGAGTTTCAGGTTTAGGATTTAAGGTTCAGGGTTTAGAGCTTAAGGTTTAAGAATTAAAGTTTAGGGTTTAGGCTTCAGGGTTTAGAGTTCAAGGTTCAGGGTTCAGGGTTTAGAGTTTAGGGTTTAGGATTTAAGGTTTTTGGTCTAGAGTTTATGGTTCGGGCTTTAGGGTTTACGGCGCATGGAGCTCCACATGCCCAGGCAGATGCAGATTTTCAGCGGGGGCGTGTCCCGCACAGAAAGAGCGCTGGTCGTGGGGGCCCTTGTGTTTCTTGGGGTGCCCGGGCCCCCCTCCCTCACCCACACAGGGACCGGCTTTGGAATTGAGCGTCGGGACTGCTGTGTCGACTCCTTGCCCGCTTAACATGTCTTTGTTGGTTGAGGGTTTAGGATTCAGGGTTTTGGTTCATACTACGGTTTTCAATCGATAGTCGCCATCGCACATCCATTTTTCGTTCAGAGTGAGTCTGTCTCAAAATTACATGTCGATTTGGGGTCCCTGTACTGAGATTCCTACAAGTAGTATCGGGCTGAGAGGAGCGTAGAGAGAGACCTGGACACAAACTGAAGAACAGTCCGAAACCCTATTCCAATTGTCTATGCCCGTGCACTGCGCTCAAGTTGTTGGAGCTTTAGGTACCCTAAGAACCCTAAGAGTCCAAGTATTCAGTATTCACATGCTTACTTAATGGGTACCCTAAGGGGTGGAGCTTGGTTCACGGGCTTCAGAAATGACAGAAATGTTTGAGGGTTCATGTGGATATATGGGTACTATATACTTGACCAGCAAAGGGGTTCCCATACAGGTAGTTTCAGGCCCAGGTATCTACTGTAAACCCAGTCTCCCACAAACAGAAGCCCAAAGCCCTAGCCAGAGGCCCGACGTACCGAAATAGAAAATGTTGAGATCCCAAGGCTTCTTATCCCTGAGGGTCCAAGGACCCAAATAATAGGGCTTGAGGGCCAAAATACCATTAACATGAAAGTATGTGGGCCCTAAAACCGTATTATTTGGGTCCTTGGACCCTTAGGGCATGGGTGTTCCAACAACAGCTTTTAGTTTTTGATTTGCTTAAATCCTTATGCTGAATCGAAGTCCATTCATTGGGTGAGTTCCGGGGCAGATTCAACAAGCGCGTAGACCGAAAAAACGTTTGGCCAACTCCCTTAACCCTAAACTCTAAACCCTAAACCCTAAATGACATATTCAATGAACCCTAGACACTAAACCCCGAATGTCATATTCCCTAAACCTGAAACCCTAAACGCTAAATGGCATATTCCCTAAACCTAAACCGGTGGACCCTTTAAGTTCATTTCTAGGTTTTTTTTTGCACAGCCTGATTCCCATTGGCTTGCGCTGAGGCCGGAACTGATGGTAGCGTGGAGCAGGCAGGCGGTTTAGGGTTTAGGTTGAAATTTCAGAGGGCTCAAAAAGTGGGGTCAAGGAAGGTGGCATATAGGAATTTCAACCCAACGTAATGGAGTCTACTTGGAGGACCTCTTGATTCAAGAAATCTCCTTAGTACCTTGGGTTATAAGGTTTAGAATAGGAGTTTTTAGGGATAGTATGTAGACTTACCCAGTCAAAAGATCATCCAAGTAAACCCCTAAACCCCACGCCCTAATCCATAAACCCTAAACCCTTAAACCCAGAATTCTACTCTGTTTTGGGATTTACTAAGTCAAAAGATCATCCCAGTACAATAGAGTAGTATTTTATTTGGGGATATTATGGTACCGAACATAGAGTCAGATTATATCCTCCTTTTGGGGTATAGTAGTTTATATAAGGAATGTAAGCTTACTGGGTTCAACCACCAGAAAAACGCTACTCAATAGGATCCTTCAGCCAAGCTTCCTTCGTCCCACCTTTTGAGCTCCCCGGCAGTGCATTTCGCATATACACAAACAATACAGTATATATTATAGTATACTATAATTATAGTATACTAGAACCTATTATATTATACTATAGCATACTAGAATATACTATAGTATACTATAGTATATTATAATCTGCTATAGTATATTATAGTATACTACAGTATACTATATAGTATACTATAGTATACTATGGTATACTATGGTATACTATGGTATACTATAGTATGCTATAGTATCATGGACGTTATTTTTGTCGGGGGGCCGGGTATCTAAACCCGGTGGCTCCGAGCTAGAATCAGGACTACATTTGGGGGTTTCCCCAAAATGGGAGGACTTTTTTGGGGGTCCCAATAATAGGACTATGGTATATTGGGGTCTTTATTGGGTTTCTGCTATTTTGGGAAATTACCATTTCTCAGAAGTTCCCGTTCGGCTGCAATTTTGAGAGAAATTACCATTTCTCAGAAGTATCTGTCCGGCTTCAACCTAGCCCCTCAGCCCTTCAAGCCAGAAGCAATGCAATAAGGTCTTAGAATGTAGCATTCCGTGTTTAAGGTTTAGGTACCCTCTGTGGACTGCTTTGACTCTACGTTCCCGGCGTCACATTTTCGACCATAGGCCCGAGGCCCCTCATCTCGAAGCCATGCAAGGTAGGATCTAATATGTAGGGGACTAAAGGGTTTAGGATTGAGGGTTTAGGGTTTAGGGACCAGGGTTTAGGGTTTCGGGATTTTCTCCCCAATGATTGAAAACCACATGCAAAAAGACAATAGAAAATGACATGTGTCTGGAGAAATTACCAATATTATGGTTCCAGGTTCCTCAAAATCATGTTCGTAACTATTTATCCCTAAGGGTCCAAGTACTTAAGAATCATATACTTACCCAAAACTTGTACTACAATTACTATTACCCAAAAAACCAAGTACCCAATTATTGACTATTTGGATCCTTAGGGCATGCTCTTAAACTCTCAACCCCAAAACCCTAAACCCTGACCTCGTATCTTTCGGTCCAACAAGCTGCCACAGTAAGCCCTGCGTGCATGGTCCAGGTGGAGAAAAACATCGCAAAGGCCAATGACAGGTTAAGGGTTTTAGGGTTTTAGGGGTTCAGGGTTTAGGGTTTAGGGCGTGAGGGTCGGACAGTGCCTGCTGAAACAGTCGAGGCACCCAGAAAGCCCAATGTCCTTCAATCAGCGAATGTACCTTAAATACCCTAAACCCTAGAACTTAAACCCTAAACCCATATTAGGGAATTTGACTGATCTGCACACCGCACCCAGAAGCTCAGAGACCCTAAAAAACCCTTGCCAGGATTACTCCCGAATTTTGGATAGTCGGGTTGTCAAAATTAGGGCACCTTGTGGGGTATCATAAAACACTGGGCGCCTCATCTTAGTCTAGAAGTCCTCTGACAAAGTATACTTACTTGCTGGTATTGGTAACTTTGAGAACCAGTCGAACTTTGAACATCTACCAGGCATCGTATAGTAATGGGTGTTGGAAGAAATGATTCCCTAAACCCTTAAAAGACCATAGTTGTGTCATATCCTAAACTCTAAACCCTGAATCCTCAAGAAGAAGATGCAAAATTGAACGCACCCCATCAGGCAAAGAGACGAGCTAGGTCCCAGTAACTGGGTTTAGGGTTTGGGGTTCTAGGGTTTAGGTTAGGGTTTAGGCTACACTTTCAACTTCCCGGTTTAGGGTTTAGCAATTTTTGGGTGTAGGGTTGAGGGTTTAGGGTGTAGGGTTTAGGGTTTAGGGTTCCGAGCCCTAAACCCTAAGAAGATTAGAGCGGCTTTTTTTTGGACAAGGGTACTCAGCAACTGAGGCCCTAAACCCTGAACCCCTAAACCCTGCAACAATTCGTTCAATATTTGAAAATTTACGTACTTCACGGAGGCTCTGACGAACAGGCCATGTGAAATCCGAAGAGATGGTAGTTTCCAAATCTAGGGAGACCCCTAAATGAGAGATAGTGTAAACTCCTTCGAGGGGGCCAGAAAGGGGATTCTTGAAAAAGGGGAGCCCCTAACAGGGATGTCGTATGTGGGGGAACTCAGATTGACATATACTCCCCAACGGACGTAAGATTCTGTGCTACTTTATTACCCCGAGCGCTCACAATCTCCATCTATTGGTATGCACTGCAGCAGATACGGCAAGGGAAAGTTGTCTAGCCCATCCGAGTCTTCAAAATGGGGCTGAGAAAACCAAATCCCTGTCCTGAAGAAGACCCTAAACCTCAAACACTGAACTGGGTTGCTGTTGAGGACCTGAAAAGAAGTTACCAAAATAAGCAAACCCTAATATTTACTACATACCCATGTTCTGGTAAGTTACTTCGCGCCCCTTAGCAGCACCACAGTGAACTGATCTCCCAAACACCCCTAAACCCTAAACCTTACACCCTAAACCCTATATGTTTTAAGAGGCTGTCCGTGCTTTCGGACCCACGCCTGGCGGCAAGTGGGCCCAGCCGAATTAGCTTTCGACATGTGTGAGATTTTTGTGGGAGGGGACAGGGTTGCGCGTTGCGGGCACACAAGGGTGTTTTAATTTGGGGGGAGCAATCGAAACGGGCTTCCAGAAGCTTCGTTCAACCCCTGTTCCCTCCTTGACTGGGTTTGTTCTACCGTGTTCTACAGCTCCCCCCCCCGTTCCCTATCGTTCTAACATATTATCAAAATCATGTATTTTTGATAGCCCAATGTCGGCAATATTTGTAGACTTGAACCCAGGTATTATTTATGGACTTAGAGCCCTAGGCCCTAGGCATTACAGGGAATAGGTTCTTCTTTGATGGGTGGACCGGTGTTGGACGGTTGGAGGAAGGCTTCTTGAACCGCGGATGTACTCAAAGTCCTTTGGGCTCTTTTGTTACGAAGAGGATGCCCAAATCCTGGACCCCACGCCCTGAATCTTAAACCCTGAAGCTTGAACCCTGCACTCCAAGCTTTAAATCCTAAACCCGGAGCCGTGAAACCCAATCGCATCTCCTTATATCTCCTTAAATATCCATGTACCCTTGTATACCCTGATTTATCAGTATATCCTAAACCTTAAACCCTAAACACTAAATCCCTGAGCCAGGAAAATGATGGAAGGCGAGAAATTGGCAGCGGAGGAAGCCATAAAAACTGGCCTCTATGGAGCCGAGTGCTCAGGTCTAGTTTAGGATTTACACACCAAATAGGTATGTAGAATACTGGCCTTTTGCACTGTTTTAGTTGATTTCGGCCCGTTATTCTACCTAAGTATGTGGTCTAAGTAGGAATTAGGATTTGAATCTTCGGGTTCGGGCTTTAGGTTAAGGAAGTATGGTTTGGGTGTAAGGGCTTGTGCCTTGGCTGTTGAGGACGTTTGGAGGGTTTAGAGTTTATGGTTTGGAGTGGGCCGGTGGGTGGTGGGTGGGTGTAGTAGTGGCAAGAATGCTGAGAATGTTCGCTGCGATCAAAGTCATGACCAAGCTATGACGAGATACATCGCTCAAACTATTACAGTTTAGGATTCAGGGTTTAGGGTGTATGGCTTGGAAACCTAGACCCCTAGCCCTAAATCTTAAAACCCCTCTAAACCCCTAGACCCTAAAGCCCGAACCCCAAGCATCTTAATAGTCCTGAACCCTGTGGCTTGCTTGCATGCAACTGACTGGTGAATAAGTAATACAGGGCTTAGGATTTGGGGTTCAGGGTTTAGGGGTGCAAAACTCCTGAAAGGGGGGTTACGTAGGGGAAAATATAGGGGACTCCTATAGAGGTTATGAAGGGGGATACTAGCAGTTTAGACCATAGCTCACCTGAATTTTTACTATTGGGTTATAAGTTCTCACGACCCTGCAGGCATGAGCATGAACCCCTACATCACCCTCATCTAACGCCCGGAGCCCCCTTGTAAGATGACCCTACATGAAGCCGTGAACCCTAAACCCTGAGTCCTAAGCCCCGAAATCCGAAGCCCCAGACCCTAATCCCTAAACCCTAGAACCTTAAACCCTAAGTCGTAAATCAACCCTGCAACGCTAAACCCAAATCCCTAAGCCCTAAGTCCTAAACCTGAACCTAAATCCCTAAACCCTATACCCCAAAGCCCTAAACCCCTAAACCCTAAACCTCCAAACCCTAAACCCCCCCCAAGCAGACGTGCTGTTCACCTATGCAATGGCTGCTAACTCTTCTGCTGTGGCCTTGCCCTTGCCTTGCCGAGATACGCCTCGGCGGCTTGAGCAACAAACTTAAGGTTTTAGGGGTTTAGGGGTTAGGGGTTTAGGGGTTTAGGGTCTTAGGGTTTAGGGTTTAGGGATATAAGGGTTTGGAGTTTAGGGTTTTGTGTAAGATCACTTTGAATGGAGTTGTGGGGGTCATATAGTATAGACATAGCTCATAGAAGGGTTCGTAAGAATACAGCGTGGGTCCTGAGTATATGCGGTAGAGCTACATGGGCCATACGGGCGTAGGGTTCAGGGTTTATGGTTTTGGGTTTCGGGTAAGTTTTTTTTATTTAGTCAAATGTAAACCCTAAACCCCTAAATCCTAAACCCTAAACCCCTAAGCCCCGAATCCTAATCCCCTAAGCTAAACCTTACACTAAGCCCTAAATCCTAAACCTCTCAGCCCTAAACTGTACACCCCTAAGCAGTAAACCCCTAATCCCAAATCCTAAGCCCCTAAGCCCCAAACTTGAAACCCTCAACCCTAGACCCCTAAATCCTAAACCTCTAAATCTAGACCCCTATAAGCCCTTAGCTTGAAACCCTTAACCCAAGAGTGTAGAGCTGAAGATTCAGCATGCTTAGGGTTCAGGGTTTAAGGGTAAGCATGTTCAGGGATCAGGATTTAAGGGTTAGGGGTTTAGGGTTTAGGGGGGGGGTCAGGGTTCAGGGTGTGAGATTTTGGTCTATGGCGTAGGGCTTAAAATGTTCTGGTTTTAGGGTTTCAGGTTCCAGGTTTCGCGCTTAAGGTCTGGGATCCTTAGGGTGCAGGCTCAAGGGCTTGGAGCTCAGGGTTTAGGTATGAGAGTTTAGGGTTTAGGGTTTAGAGTTCAGCGGCGCGTAGGTCCGTGATACTGCTTAATCAAGGGATTAGAACTCGGACCCCTTGCGACCACTAAACCCCATCAGCCCCGAACTCTAAACTTAACCCTAGACCCCCCAAAATCGTGTACAGGTTTTTCCTCATGAGTGGAGGGATATCTAAACCCTAAACCGTCGAAAGGCATCATGGTTACAAGCCGCTGGGCGGCGTTCGACCGGCGGCAGCTTCTTCGGAAAGCGACGTGCCTCGCCAGGGCGTAACCTTAAACTTCCTTAGGTTAATTGAAAGGGTTTAGGGTTTTGGGATTAGGGTTTAGGGAGTAGGCCTTAGGCTTTAGGGTTTAGGTTTTAGGGGTTAGGGCTGTGCCATAGCTTCTATATCTCTATGTAGCCTCGATAATGGAAACTATAAAGAGATATTTAGGAAAGTCATTTTAATGGGTCAGCAGGGGCTACAGGGAGTTATAGAGGGAGGTTTCCCTCAAGAGGCTATAGGGGATATCTATATATATATATACATATGGATATGTAGGGATAGGTGTGTAGGGATAAGGGTATCACGTTTAGGGTTTAGGGATAGGGGTGTTATAGCGACATGTAGGGAGGTCTCCTGAAAGGGGCTGTCAGCATTACAGATGGATATATGAGCTACTGTCAATACTGGGCTTACCTAGTGACCATTAAGGGTGGACATAGGGGTCCCTTTTGTAGTTTAGTATAGTCCTAGATATATTGCCTCATAAGGAACCCATGTCCATTCAGGAGTTATCTGGGAAAGAGTAGTCTTATCCCTTCTAGAAAATCTCCGTTTCTATTTACTTATCCATTTTGTTTTTCATTCAGTTGTCCATTCTTGGGACCATCAATTACCCGGCTAATATTGCCTGTAGCTCATAGAGGCTTTAGGGTTTAGGTTTATAGGGGCAGCCTACAGCCAGGGCGTAGGCTCTTGAGATACTGGCGGTTTGACGCAGTTTCTGTGCTGATACCTAGACCCTTTGTACGACTGATCGGGGCCATATATCCCCAATCAAGGGTACCAGGAGGGTCTTGGTAAAGCTCGCAAGGGAAATTTGAGGGTGAACCGTGGATTCCTTACAAGAACATGATCCAGAATACAAATTCAAATTGAGCCAGGTGGCGTACACGGCAGATCATAGGAGAATATGTGGAGTTTTCCATAGTTTGGCCGTGTTTTGCAAGTGACAGTCGCGAGAGGCGGGTTTCTGGATTTTGGTTCAGGGTTTTGCGCGGTGCTGGGCTTCGGCAATCTCCTGGTAACTAGCGTTTTTGGGCCCCCATCAGTCTGGGTTTCGAAGTTTCACCAAGTGGAGGCCCAAACCCTAAACCCTTAAGTGCGTGGGGCTACCATTAGGGGTGGCTGGGTGGCCCAAACCTCTGCAACATTCTTCGGGATGAAGATGAATGAATGAAATGAACTGAATGAACGAAATGAAGTGAACGAATGAAATGAATGGATGACATGAACTGAATGAATGAACTGAATGAATGAATGGACGAATGAATGAATGCAGGAAGGACTGAATGAATGAAGGAACAAACGAACAAGCGAACAAACAAAAAATGCGAGTGAATGAACGAACGAACAAGCGAACGAATGAATGACTGCATGAACGAACAAATGATGGAATAAGTCAATGACTGCATGAATGCATTTAATGAAATCACAGAAAGAATGACTCCCTAAACCCCAAACAGTAGTTTCCATTTTCTTCTCCATTATCCTTATATAACCCCTATATACCTAACCTTAACCCCTAAACTCTAATATAACTAACCCCTATATATATATATATCTCCCTTAATAGCCCTTATAGGCCGTAAATCCTAGTGATTGGAGGCCAGGAGTTCTTTCAGTGAAAAAGAGGACACACGCCTTGTCTTAGGACGGGGTTTAGGGACAAGGGTTTAGGGTTTAGGGTTCAGGGTTTAGGGTTTACCCGGACCCCAAAAATATGTAAAATGATGGCCTTTATGGCTGTCATTATAGGTCTGGGGCTATTATTGTACACACCTTTAGGGTTCAGGTCGGGTCGATCTATGGATTGCTGATCACGGACGATGGGACCAGGGTTCGGATTGATGGCTTGGCCCAAACCTGTCAGAGCCAAGTCCTGTAAACCACTTAATGAGTAGTTGTCAAAATTATGGTCCCTTTTTGGGTCCTTATTATAATACGGCACCGAATATTTAGGGTACCCCCAAAAGGCACCATAATTTTGACAACCACCTTAACTACCTGTATACTTTTTCTCGGTCATACCTGCTATTGTGCGGGAAATTTCAGCAAGCTCTAGGTAATTTGGGGCTCCTTGAGCGCTGAACCCACAGCCCTGAAACCTTAAACCCTAAACCGCGACCTTCTGCGGAACCTTCTGCAGTTGGAGGAGCTTTCATGCCATATTATGGGCGTTTCCCAGATTAGGGGTACGTTTAAAGGGGTTTTAGGGGTGCCAGGGATTAGGGTTCAGGGATAGGGGGGAGTTCCCAAAATTAGGGGTATCTTTCTTGAGGGTCTCCAAAGTAGCGATCATCGTGCTTTGGGGTCTACGTTGGGGTCGCTTGTATTTAGGGAAACTGCCATCCTTTGTAAGGCATCCAGGAGTTGATCCATTCTAGTTGAGAAAACGAGGGACCCTACACAAAAGCATTGTTGGTTTAGGGTTTAATCCTCCCTGGACATCCTGAACCCCAAGCCCTCAACCCTAAACATCCTGAACCCGGAGCTCTACATTGTAGGGTTTAGGGTTTAGTAAGGTTTAGGGGTCTAGCCTGAAGCCCCTACTTGACACCCCAATTAAATAATTACCTAGAGTTTAAGGGCACTTTCCTCTCCCAATGACTAGGTGGAGCCTATAAACCTGTAGGGTCGGGTAGTTGGAGATACAGTTTTTTCCTGATTGCTTCAGGCTTCAATGTCAACCTGGATCGGGCGCTTCCGTGGAGCCACTCTTCGTCAGGGCTTGAAGTGTAGAAGGTTCAGCATTCCAAGCCTGGGGCCTTAGGTTTAGGGTTTAGGGTTTAGGGTTTAGGTCTCAGCATCAAGGGTTTGGGGCTTAGGATTTGTGATTCCGGGTTTAGGCTCAGTGGTTCCAAGTCCTCAAAACGATGCCTCTGGAAGACCATTCCCCCATTAGTCCCCTCTATCCTTAGGGTCCTTGAACCTCTGAACTGGATCAATGTTACGGATCCTTTATACTTTTATATTGTTTGAGGTATGAGATTCCGCATTTTTATGTATAAAGGGTCCTTTTTGCTTCCTACGGTACTGTGGGCTACGTAAACCCTGTGATTCGCAAAGTTCCACATGTCCTAAACCCTAAACCCCTAAACCATTTGTTCTGAGGTTGCAGCTCTCACGTGCCCTTAACCTACCTCAGGAGGTTATAGGGTTTAGAGTTTAGGGTTTAGGATTTTGGGTTCGGGGTTTAGGGTTTTGGGTTTGGGATTTAAGGTTTAGGGTTCAGTGCAGGGTTTAGGGTTTAGGGTTATAGCTCACGTATATCCTGAGCATGTTCTAGTGAGCTCGCTGAGCCTCACTGTAAGTGTGTCTCTTCCAGAAAACAGGCGGAACATGACGTAAGCGTAGATTCCCAAATGGCTAGATGACTACAAAATGGCCCGTTGTAGCCCAACTCAAAACTAAAGGGTCCATGTGAGCTATAGTCTAAATTCCTAGTATCCCCCTTAATAACCCTTATAATGGTCCTCATACATAACCCCCGGTTAAAGGAGTTTAGATTACAGCTCATGTAGTATCCTAAACCCTAAACCCTAGTCCCTACGGCGCCATTGGGAGCACTCCTTTCCTAGGTTGCTGCTAAACCTCGCATCTTTTCCCTGTTCGGGGGGTCCGCATTCCTTCTAAGCTAGGTAACACCAAAAGGGTACTGGGTTTAGGGTTTGGGGTTCTTAGGGCTCACAGGGGATCCTAGTAAGAAGTTTAAAGAACACAGCAATAGCGAAGGCAAACTACTTACTATACATCCTTTTTATGTCTCTTGAGGTGCTTAGCAGCAAGCCTGTTTCTTGAGAACCCTCACCCAGCCATGTCTTTCAGAATTTACGGGCAGGCTGTTCCTATCCTAGCCGAGTCGAACTTTGAAGCAATGTGGTAGTTTCCCAAAATATGGGGAACCCCCAGCATAGACCCCTAAATGCTATAAACCTTAGTATATGGACCCCCAACAAGGTACCTCCAACTTTGGAACCAAGACCCTAAGCCCTAAACCCTAAACCCTAAACCCTAAAACTCTAAAACCCTAAAACCCTAAAACCCTAAAATCCAAAACCCTTAGCCTGGAAGTCAAAGGCTCCTGTTTTTCATGGCCACGCCTCAAGGGCCCGAAGCGGAGGCTTGTTTTGGGCTTTGGATTCGTTCTATAGGGGTTATATATGGATAATGGAAAAGAAAATGAAAGCTACTATTTAAGGTTGAGTGTTTTTGTTAGGGCTTAGGGTTTAGGGTGTAGGGTTGCGGGTTTAAGGTTTAGGCCAGGGTGCAGGGCGTGGGGGTTTGGGGGTTTACGGCAGAAGGGTTTGGGGATTTTTTACGTCCGCCATGCGCTAGCTAACGTCTTT
The DNA here is from genome assembly GCA_905231905.1 of Symbiodinium pilosum. NCBI lineage: Eukaryota > Dinophyceae > Suessiales > Symbiodiniaceae > Symbiodinium > Symbiodinium pilosum. The sequence continues at coordinate 100,317 of CAJNIZ010005903.1, read as the reverse complement.
CTGTACAACTTAAACAAACCGGCTTCACGCGTAGGCGCAGTGTGCAGATGCAAGCGAAATGCGGGCAATCTACTGATTAGGTGTTTTACACCTAAAAAGTCGCGCCTATGTATGGCGGATTGGTCTGGGAAGGAATGTAACAATTTTACCGACTGTTTAGAAACAATGTCAAACCAATATGGTCTGGGGTGTCCTCTGTGAATTGACTTGGAATGCCTGATTCTGTCTTTGTAGCCGGGACTGAAAATGACGTGGTGGAGGGGGTCCGTGCTTGGTTTCTGTATACTGTCGACTAGTTTGTCTAGCTGCTGGGTTAGTAGGGTCTGGGAAGGCAGAGTGGGTCTGCCTGCCTTTATCCAAACTGTTTTGTTGGGAATGTGTGAGTAGTACGATGCCTTAATACCCATACATCTTCTTAGATATTTAAAGTACCAGCCGTCTATCGAAGTAAGGTGCTTTTCCTCTAGGGTAAGGGTAGAAAGGGAGTATGGGGATTTAGTTTTGGATTCAACGCTGCACCACAATTACAATCTAGCTCCACGTCAGCCCCCTTTTTTACAAAGATGCATGTGCGCAGCGGGCTTTGGCGAGTTGGGTTCCAGGTTTTGAGGTTGTTCTGGGCTTGGAGGTTGTTGAAACATGTGGAAGCCTTTCAAACTTTGCCCCCGAAGTCTTAGGCGCGAGGTCTGTCTGGTTTGTGCACAGCCTGCACCCTAAACCCAAATTCATAGCCTCAATCTCAACCCTAAGTCCCAAGCCCTAAACCCCCAAACCAGGAAGCTGTAAACTCCACACCCTGAGCTTGCGAACCTCGAGCCCTAAACCCCAAACCCTGAATGGTAAGCCCCTGAACTGCTGAAGTGTAAAACCCTACAGGCCTAGAACCTTGAACCTAAGGTCCCTGGACCCTAAAGCCTAGTTTAGGGTTTAGGGTTTAGGGTAGTGTCTATTTTCTTTTCCACTACCCCTTTATGGTTACATATATCCGATATATCCCTATATAACTCCTGTGTACCCCTATATGAGCTACAATCTAAATTCCCTTAGAGGCGTTTATCTAGGAAATTCTATGAGGGACTGCTAATACTAGGAGTTGAGACCCAAAACCCTATGTTCTAGGGCTTCTTAAGGGGGATACTCGGGTTTAGACTACGGCTCATATAGCCCCTATATACCCAAAACTTGAACCCCTCTAAAAGTATCCATGAGACCCTCAAAATGAGGCCCTGGCCTGGCAAGAAGAGGCAGAATACGGAGACCTCATTGAGGCTGTTTGGGGCTTTCTTGCGAAGAAATGGGTTCGGGCTTAGGGTTGGGGTTATGGGGTTTGGGTTTAACGCTTGGGCTCCCTGGTGTTTAGCGTTCGGGCTCGGGATTTTGGATGTGTTTGTTTTTGTGGTAGGGTTTGGCTAGGATTTAGGGGCATACCCGGGAAGGTGTTAACAACCCGAATCTGTTTAGGGGATATTCCGTGATTAACGGGGATTTGGCTTCCGGGCGCTGTCAAACACTATGTTAAATTTGAGTCCTGCCCTTTAGTTTGAGTTTAGGGTTGGGTTTCGTGGTTGGGTTCTAGAGCTTAGGATTTGGCGCTTGTAAGGGAGGTTGGTGTTATTAGTTTTGTCTTCACCCAACCCTACAACCTCAGCTACTTTAGAGTTAAGGCTTTGGGAAGTGGCGGGAGTATACACACAGTAGTTAGATTAACGAGCATAATCATGTTCACCCCGTCCTAAAATTTTACTGCGGGGCCGGCCCCGGTTTATGGTTACACTATGTTTGGAACGAACGGCTTCCTGGGGTTTAAGGTGTAGAGGTTTGGGTTTAGGTCTATGCTGTGGTTCTAGATTTGTACATAATCATAATATAGGGTACCTCAAATAGACCTCAACATGCTATTGGGTGATTGTTAGGCCATGGCAGTACAGCGTGAAATCCGAAACCCCAAGCCCTAAAACAAGCTAAACCCTAACCCTAACCCTAACAGCCTAAAAGCCTAAAAGCCTAAAAGCCTGCAGCACGGCAACAGGTGGGAGGGCCAGATTCTGACCCACCAGTTGCTAGCGACTTGGAAGACTTAGGGGGCTTAGGGGCTTAGGGGTTTAGAGTTTAGGGTTTGGGGCTTAGGCTTTCGGGTTTGCGGATCAGCCGTGTCAACTACAGGCCACAAGCATTGACGAGTTTTCACGAGCTTGCTCTACTTGTCGCTTACCATAGTTAACCACCTCATCTATTGCTTGAACATTCCCACCACCTAATCACGGCAACAACAATAACCCCTGAGGGTCCAAGTACCTAAGAAACATATACTTACCCAAAACCTGTACTAAACCTCTAGGCCCTTAGACCCTGAAACCACTGAACCCCAAACCCCAAACCGCGGGTTGTTGCGCCAGGTCTGTGATCATGGAAAGTTGTGGGAGCACCCACACTGTCCCCGTTTCATTGTGGATACTCTGCTGTAGTTTTCACGGGTTTCGGGCTGAGGGCTATGTGTGGATACTATACTGGGTTGCTGTTAAACATTTAAACGCCATCGTCATGAGGCAACCCCATTGCTTATTGCATACCCCTAATAAGGAAACGCAATTTCAGTTCCCTAACAGCAACGTCGTATAAACCCTAAGCCCTAGAAGGATCCTTGAAGGTATTTGACCCTGATACAGTGATCGCATCTTAGCATCATGTATGCCAACACCCTTAAACCTGTGTAATATAGGGCTATATAGGGATAATGGAAAGGAAAATGGAAACTACTATAGTATATTGGGTTTTATGTTGGAGTTATATATTTGGGATAATGGAAAATCAAATGGAAACTACTACAGAAGAATAGTGTATATCTTATGCAGAGGCCGCGACAGTAGCCGGGGCACAGCCACTCAGCCTACTATTTGTTGGCCTTACCCTAGAAGCCCAGTTACCAATATATTGGGTTCCTGTCCTGAAGTCCCTATATAAATTTACATATAAACTTACACTATCTATAACCCAAGGACCTACTATATGGGTACCTGGGCTTCTAGGGTTAGGAAATTCATACCCTTGCCAAGTAGCATTGCCAAAGCGGTTTGTTGGATGGATCCACGTCCAGCTCAGCGCCCGAGGAGACGTGACGTACATCCTGGACAGGCAGGCTTTCTTTAAGGGTCCAAGGACCCAAATAATAGGGTCCCTTTAAAGGGGTTATAGGGGGAATATATAGGGATTATACAGGTGTATATAGGACCCAAATATTTGGGTTTTAGGGCCCAAATACCTTGCTATTGATGGTTTTGGCCCCTAAAACCCTGGCGTGGCTTCTGAGGGTTGCATAGGCAAGTGTTGGGCATTTGTTGCGTGTCGTGCTGCCCCCGTAGCCCCTAAACCCTAACCCAAAACCCTATAAACCCTAACCCTAAACCCTATGAACCCTAAACTCTAAACCCTATAAACCCTAAACTCTAACCCCTAAACCCTAAACCTGGGTTTAGGGTTGGGTCTTGGGTTCTAGGTGCCCCAAGGTGAGTGTACGTAGTCTAAACTCCTAGTATCCCCCTTAATAACCCCCATAGCAGTCCCCTATATGAGCTAATATCCCCCTTAATAATGCAGAATCAAATGGAAAAGAAAATGGAAAATGAAATGGAAACTGCTATATGTAGGGTTATGTAGGGGGTTATAGGGGTTATAGTCTAAACTCCTAGTATCCCCCTTAATAACCCCTATAGTAGTCCCCTATACAATCCCCTATATAAACCCCCTTCAAGGAGTTTAAACTATAGTACATATAAACCCTTGCAAGAGTTTAGACTATGGCTCATGTACGGTATTGTAGGTAATATTCCCTCGAATTCCATACTCAAGGGTACAAATGCCAAGGGTGCCTTCAACAACTCCCTGACAGCAAAGCGCCCAGGCAACCAAGTAACCCTAAACTCTAAACCTAGACCCCTAAACCTTAACCCTAAACTCCTAAACCCTAAACCCTAAACTCCTAAACTCCTAACCTCCAAAGCTTCCAAATCCTAAACCCTTAAACTGTTAAACTTAAACACAACACCCTCCCTCTCGCCTAACAGCATTCGTGCAAGCCTGAAGGCCTCCCCCCGAACACGTCAACCAGCCGTCAGCTCGTGGTTGCCGCAAGGCTTTAATACCCTTTGGAGCTCTACGTCGAAAGATACTGGCTACAGTGGCCTCTGAAGTCTGTTCCTGCTATCTAACCCTAGAAGCCCAGTTACCTGTATGTTGGGTTCCTGTCCTTAATTCCCTATCTAAATTTACACCATCTATAACCCAATGACCTACTATATGCGTACCTGGGCTTCTAGGGGTAATGGGGAGATAAAGGCTAGAGAGATCACCTACATTGAGCCGTTTGGAGCCCTGGGTTCGGTCCTTTAACCCTCACCGAAGAAAGGTGTATGGTTTAGGGTTTAGGGTTTAGGGTTTAGGGCGGAATCCGAGGAGCCAAATGCCCTGAAATTTCGTAGCATCATTCAGCGCCAAATGGAAGTTTCCCGAAATAGCTGGCCCCCAATATAGACCCCAAAATACAAAAAAACTCATTATGGAGACCCCCAAAAAGGTATATACCCCTAGTTTGGGGAAACCCCACAAATCATTGTAAGTTTACGTGTAGATCTTAGGTGGACTCCCCACCCAGTAATAGTGACCATAAGGAATGGTAAGGATTATATGAGGGTCCTCTTATATTCCTATTATGCCCTAATGTAGATCAGGGACCCAGAGGCCCTGGGACCCAGATGATGGGATCTCAAACCTCAGCCCGCCGAGCAGCCCACGCTTCCACCAGAAAGCCCATTATAAACTCTAAGCCATTAAACCCGAAAACCCTAAACTCTAAAACTTTCAACCCTAAACCCTATAACCCTCAACTCTTATAAATCCTAAACCCTAAAACCCTATAACCTTATAACCCTAAACCCTAACCTTGAACCCTAAACCCTAAACCCTAACCCTATAGTAGTTTCCATCTTCTTTTCCATTAACCCCATATAACCCTATATAACCCATATAACCCTAAACCATCTGGATCAAATCCAAGACTCTGACAGGCCTTGCGCGCGCACGTATCGTTTGCTCCATGGGAGCGCCTGGCTGGCAAAGAACAGGCGGTTTAGGGTTTAGGGTTTAGGGTTTGGGGTTTAGGGTTTAGGGTTTAGGGTTCCATTTAGGGTTTAGGGTTTGGGGTTTAGGGTTTAGGGTTCCAATTAGGGTTTAGGGTTTGGGGTTTAGGGTTTAGGGTTCAGGGTTTACGATTCAGGCTTTAGGGTTTAGGGCTTACGGTTTCAGCTTCTTAAAGGGGGCTTATATAGGGCGGGGGGGGGGGAGTTATATAGGGTTTATGGCTTAGGGTTCAGGGCAAAAAGCCCAAAGGATCCATCCAAAGGATCCATGTGAAGTAAGATTATGCTATTGGTTTTGGGTGAAAATGTATGTATGTATATATATATATATATATATTGGTGCGTGAATTTTTTGGGGGGGCCGAATGTAAAATCCAACCATAAGTAGTTGTATGATATGTATATATATATATATCCTGGTCCCCAAAGTAAAAAAACATGGGAACCTTAAACCTTAAAGCCTTTAGCGCTAAGTATACGCTATGCTGCCACAGGGAGCCTTGAGGAAGGTCTGCGGGTCGGGCAAGGGTTGGCGTTGTTGTGGTTAGAAGGATTAGAGGTTGACAGGGCTTTAGGGTTTTGAGGGTTTAGGGTTTAGGGTTGGGCTTAGGGCTGAGGGCTGGGGATCAGGTTTTAGGGTAGGAGCCTAGTATTGGTGGAAACGAGATGGAAGCTGGGTTTACAGTGGGTTTCTCAGAGATAATTTATTGAGTACTTGGACCCTTAGGGCTACATTATGGCCCATGAAGGCTTAGCGGTCCGGAGGTTCCTAGCGGCCAGGATTCAATGCTCTGAGGCTCGAGGTTTAAAGTTTGGATCCGGTTTTGTGCTTTCGGAGGTAGGGTGTACGGGTTCATCAGCCAGCCTTTAACCCTTAAGCCCTAAACCCTAAGCCCTAAACCCTGAACCCCAAGCTTAATGCAGTCTCACTAATCCGCTTTGGAAATTTGCCGGCACGAGACCGCACGAAATCACACGAGATCGCATAAGGTCCCAGGATGCAGACCAGACTACTAACAGGGTCCCTTTAAAGGGGTTAGGGTTTAGGGTTATAGGAGGATATATAGGGATATATGGGGACTCTATATAGGGGTATATAGCTCCTAAACCCCACCTAAACCCCAAAAGTATGTAACATAGTAGCCCTAAACCCATAATAACAGCCATAAAGGCAATTTTCTTACACATTTTTGGGGTCCAGGTAGTCCAGACCGCATTTGGGGATTTCGGAGTGCAGTGCTTCATCTAGTTGGGGTAGTTCATGTTAATGTTGAACCTAATAAATGTATAGACCTTCCCTTACAAAAAAAAAGGGGCTGTGTTGCTTTTGGGGAGGCGAGGACCTCCAAATCAACCAGAAGCATGCAACAGGGCCAGCGTTTCTGTACTCGGTCATTCAGGTAAAAGCCTTTAACTTGAAGTTCATGGGCCAGCCATGCCATACAATGAAAAGAAAACAATGAAATTGTGGTGGCCTCCTGAGGCACATCAACCAGGAATTTTTCACGGCTTCATAAGGTGCGGCATCTTATCGCCAAGTTATCCCAGTGTATGGACCCAGATGCTAATAGTTTGAGCATTCGAGGTAATGAGTGTGAACGGTTATAAGCACTAAATCCCAAGCAAGGAATACAAGAAACGACACGCTGAAGTTTGTAATCATGCAGAGACGATGTCCACTTTCCGTGTTTTAGGGTTGATAGGGTTTAGGGCTCAGGGTTTAGTGCTTAGGAATCAGGGTTGAGGTTTAGGTTGTGCTATGCGGGCTAGGCCGTTGAGAGCAGTCTCAGCGCCCTCTGGCATAAGCCTTTTAATCAAGCCTGTGGGCTTCCAACAAAATCAAACATGTTTTTTGTTGGATGGATACCTTCAATTAAGGGTTAGAGTTTTGGGTGTAAAAAGGGGGTCACCCTATGTATGAAAGCAACGACACACGAGCTACAGTCTAAACTTTCAGTATTCCCCATATTAGCCCCTATAGTAGTCCCCTACATGATCCCCTCTATAGCCCCCTTTAAGGAGTTTAGGTTATAGCTCATATAAGCGAGCCTTGTAGCTGTTAGGGTTGGACCTTGATTGAATCACATAGTCTAAGGGTCCAAATACTCGATACATGGGTACTTGAGCTTTGGGTAATAGTAGTTGTAGTACAGGTTTTGGGTAAGTATATAATTATTAGGTATTTGGATCTAGGGTTAGTCTGGATCATAGTTACCCACGTCCGCCCGAAGCGATATACGGTTTTGGGGCTTGGGGCTTCAAGCAATGAACAATCCACTGGAACCAACTGTAACAGAGAATATACCCAATGGTCATATCGCACGCTTCAAGCACTATTTTCCTTGACTTGGGACAGCTATGTAGACTTGCTGGAGCCCTAAACCTTGAAACCCTAAACCCTACACCCCTAAACCCCAAGCTATACCTGTGTCAAAGCGGGAGGCCGGAACTCGACTATGTCATGTACCTAGACGATGACAGCTTCCTGAACATCCCTCGCCTTGTACAGCACTTGACGTATCAGACCCTTGCTTGCATGGGTTTCCAGTAGGAATTAGGGATGTTTAACTCGGCTGACAGGGATATATGTATATATGTATATACCGCAGGGTTTAGGGTTTAGGGTTAGGGGCTAAGGTTGAAACTATGGGCCCGCACCAGGTCCTATGGGCATGTCAACGCTCTTGGCTTGTAGAAATAAGAAGGTGCTGGCCGTTTTTGTTGCTGACCAAGATGGACCTGACTGAGTTTAGGTCCTTAACCCTGCGAGGAAATAGGTTTGGCTGGTTTGGCCGCCTGGGACGGCGTGGGGTGGGTATTTTAGATGGCCAGCCGCGGTCAGGCCACAGCAGCATGCCGCACAGCACAACACGCTAGAAGCAACTTTGTGGCGTGACCATCTCTGCTCAAGCGCTATCAGCAAACCTTAGACTTAAACCCCAACCCTTGAACGCCGAACCCTAAACCCAAGGCCCCAGAGGTTGAGGGTTAGGGGCTAAGATTGAAACCATGGGCCCTAGTACGGTAGGGTTCAGGGTTCGGGGTTTAGTTTAGCATGGGCCCTGAAACCTTGGATCCTTACATACCTAGCTACTAGATACCCTACATGTACCCCTTGAGGTTCCGTAGAAGCCCGTTAAACGGCCCAAGGGCCCATATAAGGGACCCAGACTTCGAACCTTAAACTCTAAACCCTACTTGGAGGATCTCTTGACTTAGTAAGCCTACTTAGTAACTTGGGTTATAGGGCTTATAAGCGGGGTTATTAGGGATAGGAGGTAAAGTTACTACGTCAAGCGATCATCCACGTAAACCCTAAGTAATGTGTTCCAAGACTCAGGGTGGAGCGTCAGGTAGGGTTCAATTTGGGTAATGTCGAACCTGGGATGATTGCCGATTTTCCCATTCGGGTTTAAGGTTTAGGGAGTTATCGTCCTCTCAAGGCTCTAGTACAAGGTTTAGTGTTGAGGGTTCAGGGTTTGCTGAACAATTTCAATCTGATTTCAAGTATTCAGACCCCTACGTTATGTGCCAAATGCCCGAACGAGGAGCTAGACGTACCTACCCTCACACGCAAAAGAACACGCTTGTGTATGTAGGTATCAGCAAAATGTGGGTATTATGTTGACACATTGTCCATTTGAAGGTTCCAAGCGCCAGAACAGTTTCAAGCCCTGATTGTATTAGATTCCCGCATGGGCGTTTTTCAACATATGCCCTAACTAATCCCGATGGCCTAAAACCCTAAACCCCCTATATCTTTCTAGGGGCGCCTTTCTGGAGAAGCATAAGCATGAAGACCCTATGGGAGTATGGGGTTGTGTTTTCAAAATATAGAAAACAAGATCCTAAACTCAAAACCCCAAACCCAAGGTTCAGGGTGTTGCATGGATTAGGGCTTAGGGTTCACAGGATTTTGGTTCCGGACTTCAGGGATTTGGCTCTTGCTTTAGGCTGCTTAGGGTTTAGGATTTGGGGTGTAGCATGTTGCGTTTAGGGTTTCGGGTTTAAGGTTTAGGGGCTAAGGATTTAGGAGTTAGGGTTTAGGGGTCACGTATCTGCAGTGTATTGCTGCGAATTATCGTGCCGCTGTTGCCAAAAGGGCGCCAGTCTCAAACATTAAGGTTGAAGTTTAAGGTCGCGGCTTCGGGTTGAGGGTGTAGGGCCGTAGGGCTCAGGGTTCAAGGTTTACATTAAGGTTGCGGTTTAGGCCTTAGGGTTGAAAGAGAATATAAGGGTCTACCTAGTACATGCCATGGTAATAATTCACAATGTTGTGGTGGTAGATTAGTTGAAAAAATGGGATACCTAGTTTAAGCCGCAACCTGACATTGGCAATGTTCAATGTTCAAAACCGGTGTGTAAAACACGAAAGTCATTACCTGGACCAGTGCTAGTACCAGTACTAGTAGTAGTAGTAGTAGTACTAGTACTAGTACTAGTACTAGTACTAGTACTAGTAGTAGTAGTAGTAGTAGTAGTACTAGTACTACTACTACTACTACTACTAAGTAGTAGTAGTAGTAGT
>CAJNIZ010005903.1:28264-57607 GCA_905231905.1 Symbiodinium pilosum | reverse complement strand
GGGGGGGGGGGGGGGGGGCGCATTTAATTACAGGGGTGGAGGGCGGTGTTTGATATGAGTATGAGGGGCTTCTTTGTATATTACTGCAAACTCCATTCAGCTACATGGAGTATGAGCCTTCAGGGTCTCCAGGATTGAGTATTTTACCCATAAAGCTGTATCAAAACGGGCGTCCATATTAGAAGACCTTGGGGAGGCTTTATGGACGCCAATGCTAAACTAGATTTTCGTGGAGCTATAATTATAGCTTTCGCCCCACCACACCCCTTCCAACTAAAATCCCTTATTGCCTGCGTTAAGCCATTACATAGTAGCTTCCAACTCATGTTGACTACTTTTCCGTTGCTGCGGAAGCATCCCCTAGACCTTAAGGGGTTTAAAGGGCAATTTAAAGCCACCTAAGCCGCCCTGACCCTAAAGGGTGGTTTATATAGAGAATTGTACCACCAAAATGGCCTTAAATACGGAAATGAAATTCTTCTAAATTATCCAGGGCTTAAGATTTCCAGGGTTTCCTTAAATAGGGAAGTGAAATTCTTCTAAAATGTCCAGTGTTCAAGGTTTTTAGGATTTGGGGTTTAGGGTTCCCTAACTCATGAGGAGCATGATCCCAACACGCTGTCCTGCCGCTGCCGTTGCCTCAGTGCTTGGTGGATTAAAGGAAATTTTCCGTAAAAATCAGGGACCCATCAGGGGACCGTTGTTGTGGGTCCCTAAACCCCAAAAGTATGTAAAATCATAGCTCTAAAGCCTTAATAACAGCCACAAAAGCCATCATTTTACATACTTGTGGGGTCCAGGTAAACCCTAAAGCCGAAATATACCCATTATGAGGGTCATACTACGTATATTTGGGTTTCGAGGTTGGCTCTCAGCTTTTGGAAAAATCCCAGGCGAACGAGCTTGCCCTTTTGGGTGTAGGGGTTTAGGGTTTTTGGTGTTTAGGGGTTTGGTGTTTTTTTGACCTTCGAATTAGGGAGCAGGATCTAAGATGCAATCTGTTTTCTGGAGCTGTTTGTAGAGCATTAATTATGCAGTAATAAGCCCTAAACCGTATCCCTAACTTTCTCGATTGGAGAAAATGTCCGACAAAAAACTAAACTCGAAAGCCTAGGGCTTAAAACCCTAAACGCCAAATCTTAAACCCGAAGCCCTCAAACCTACAGCTGGGTATGGACTTCTGTTTCCGCAGGCAGCCTTGTGCGCATCCCCTTGTAGACTGGCTTTCGCGTTCATTCTCATCGCTACACGGCAGTTCCATGAATAGGGGCACTTCAGTATAGACGCCAAGATACTGAACTCCGGATTGCAGGGACCCCCAAACTGGTACCCTAGTTTTGGGCAAAACCCTACATTGCAAGAGGAACAAGGAAGCTCGGAGCGCTTGCAAATCATCCCAAACCCCGGTTTTTGGTTAAGGGGTTAGGGATGAGGGTTTGGGGTTTAGGGATTAGGATTTAGGGATTAGGGTTTAGGGGTTAGGGATGAAGGTTAAGGGGTTAGGGTCTAGGGATTAGGGTTTAGGCTTTAAGGTTTTCCCTGAATCCTTAACCCTCTGTCACCTCTTCACCCCCAAGCAATGCAGGGAACCCCAGAGAAACTCTAAACCTTATAGCGAATGTATATGTCTATGTGTCTTTCCCAAGTAGGAAAGCTCGGGATCCCTAAGAAGATTTAGGATTTAGGGTTTCAAGGGAGGGGAATTCCCGAATCCCTAGCCAAAAAATCATCCTAAAGCTCTAATCCAAAAGCCCAATCCCTAGAGTAAGCCCCGAGGTGTAGAACTAAGTCCCTGAACCCTGCGACCCTGATCAAACACCTTAAGCCCTTCTCTCTTAGGCTTTAGAGTCAAGTTGGGTCAATCCCCCACCCAGTAATGGGTACTACAGGGGATTATTGTGTGCACATCAGACCGCATTAGCTCCATACCCTAAACCCTAAACCCTAAGTGCTGAGGGTGCAGGATTTAGGAATGAGGTTGGGCTTGCGGCTACGGGATTAGGTTCAAGGTCACCTAAAACCCTAGGTCAATCCACCCTACAGAAGTTAAGGGTTCAAGGACTATGCTATGAAATATTGTCAAGGAGCCCTTAAAAGTGGACATGGGGATCCTGGTGTAGTTTAGTGTAGTCCCCCTAATAAGGAACCCATGTCCGATGAATTATGTAGGAAATATTGACTGGAGCTGATACAGCATTGCATAGCCTTGGTTGCCCTTGTAAAGGGACCCCTCAACTCAAAACCCTGAACCCTAAAGAGTAAACCCCAACACCCTGAAACCCGAATCTAAGACCTTCATCCCAGGCTGCGGCTGTTACACATTTAGCTCCGCCTGGGAATGCCTCACGTGCCAGGGGAAGTGGGAGGCCGGGGTGTGAAAGGGTTTCATGTTGAGGGTTTAGGCTTTACCTGAACCCCAAAAGTATGTAGAATAATTGCCTTTTGGGCTATATTTTTGTGTTTTGGGCTATTTTTTACGTACTTTTGGGGCCCAGGTAGGACTCAAGGTTTAGCTTCTTCAGGATTTAGGATTTAGGGCTTGAGCTTTAGGCTTGAAGGGTCTGGGGCGTATGTGCAGTATTATACTACTGTACAGAGGGATACTATGGGCACACGCACACACACAGGGTTCAGGGTTTGGAGAAATACGCTAGACCTTAAGTCCTAAACCCTAAACAGAGACTCTGGGGTTGAAGGTCTCTGAAGGAAATTGGGTGGTTCTGAACCGTAGCGGGGTCTTAGTGAGGAGTTTGGGAGGGGAGAAAGGGGCCTTTTCTGGCTTAGGCGTAGATTTCCAGGGATACAGGTTTGACGGTTCAGGCTAAGGGATGTGGCGCACTGATTGGGGTTAAGTGTTTAGGATTACATTTTAGGGCTCGGGGTGTAGGTTTGTATTTCAGGGTGTAGGGTTATATTTTAGGGTTTAGGGTTATGTGTTAGTGTTTAGGGTCATATCTATTCTATGACTTAGAAGGTACCTTCTCCTTGTCCTTATCCTCCCTCCGCGTTAGCATGACACCTCCAAAATGGCCCTGCAAAGAGCTATCCTCTTAAGAGAGGCACTTTCGGGTTCCCTAAGGCCTATTAGGCCTACCTAAACCCCAAAAGTATGTAATAATAGCCCTAAACCCATAAGAATAGCCATAAAGACCATTATTTTACATACTTTTGGGGTCCAGGTATTCTTTGAGTGCAAAACCCTAAGCCCTTTAGGGTTAAGGGGTTGTCAGATTGGTGGAGTTTAGGGCTTAGCCGTCAGGGCAATGTCCACGCATACCTTGGGCGATGATTCAGAGGACTAAAGGCAAAGTTAGCCATGTCAAGTCTGAGGGGTTTGTGGCTCTCTGCGCTTCAGGGGCTGTTGGTGTTTCGGTGAGGGCTTTAGAGGTTGAATGGGGTTGAGCTTCTAGGGCATTTGAGGTTGCTGGGTTTGGTGATTTGGGCTTTCATCTACGCAGCGTTTGGCGATTTCACTCTCGGCCCCTGTTTCCAAAATGCCTGGCAGTCTAGGCTAAGCCACAAAAGCTGTGCTTAGAATACAGCAGTAGAGATTTTCCTGGTGGTGTTTACTCGTAAGCTTAATTTCATCGGGAGTGTTTCCAAAATATTCACACCTTCGCCCCAAACATTTTTCAATTTCGTTGCTAACATCATCCTCAAAATTTGTCAAACAACTTTCCCCTCAAACAAGACCTTTGTCCCGTGCGTCGGCCCCGGAACCCTTACAGCAACAGCCTTCGGCAGCCAGCACATTGGCTATTCTCAAAACTATGGGCCCCTGCTGGCTATGGATTATGTTACGGCACGTAATATTTAGGGGTACCAAACTGGGTCCCTAATTTTGGGAACTTACCCACATACTGAAACAGGTACCTGGAACATTTGATGTTTTGAAGCCCTAAACCCCACCGCGTGGCTTTGCACCCGTTGAGGATCATGAGTCTCTGTGGGAGAATGAAGAAGAGAGGCAAGGGTTTTGGGTTTTGGGGTCTAGGGCTTTAGGGTTCAGGGTTTGGGTTCTAGGTTTTTGAGGTTGAGGGTTTTGGGTTCTAGAGTTTTAGGGTTTAGGCCTTATCATGTAGGGTTCTGGCTCTAGGCCTCAGCCGTCGGTGTTTAGGGATGGCTTAAGATTGGTTTGAGGTTTACTGGGCTTATTTGGACGGGCTATATTATATATCCGATCATATCGTTAAGGGTTTAGGGTTAAGGAGTTGCTAAAGTATTTTATCCCATCCGGTAGGAAGTAAGTTTTGGGCCTTGGGGATTCCGGTGAAGAGCTGCAAGTCTCGTACCTGAAGCCCAAAAAGTCTGTAGAATGACAATATCTTACGGTTTTTGGACCGTGATTTTTTTCTACTTCTGAGGTTCAGGGACTGTACATACTGGAGTATGAGCGGAGTCTTCATATCTCATGGAGTTTCTGAGATTCATAGCAGTACTGCTTGTTGTAGTATAGGCCACTCATATTTGCACATTGAGAGCGCGCGGCGCCACAAAAGCTGCATGAGGCTCCAGGGTTTTGGTGTTTAGGATTTGGGGTTTATGGCTAGGGTCTAGGGCTAGGGTTCAGAGAGGCTCAACAAAGTGGGTTTGAAGTGTTGCAAATGAAGGTCCGAGATCAGCAGCTTTTTCCAGACTCCTACATGAGAGGGATAAGTGCTATGAGCTCTAGTCTTACCTCCTTGTATCCCCCTTTATACGCCCTGCGGTGGGAACCTTCTATAGTCCCCTATATAAACCCCTTTAAGGAGTTAAGACTATAGCTCATGTGAGAGTTCCCCAAAGCAGAAGCTTCGGGACACTTAGGGATCTTTGGGGATCAAAGGATAGATTATATAGGGGTTATATAGGGATTATAGGGTTATATTGGGGTTATATAGGGTAATGGAAGAGAAAATGGAAACTACTATCATGGGCTATATATAGGATCATGGATCAAATTCGAGTGGATCAAGATGAACCACAGGATGGAGAACATGACCATTTCTACATGAACAAGGGTGAAGATGAGACGTCACGACTTTTGGCCAGGGTGCTGCTGAGCAGCAATCCCACCTAGGCCATTCGAGAGTATGCCTTCAATGGCTCTCTGTAGCTTCCACCCGGCATTGTCCAACACGCGGTCCTTTCTTGATTGCATAACGGCAAATGCCACCATCCTATAGCAGCCCCCGATATTGTAAACTGTAGTTACGGTTTACGGTCCTCGGATAGATGATGTCCGTGAAAGCCCCCGGGCCCCAAACCCTAAACCCTAATAGACAACTGTTATGGGGTCTGGGCAATCCACACGTTCTATACCTCAGAGGCCAGATGAACTCTATATATTGCTATGCGGTTTAGAGGGTTAGGTCTTCGAGTTCCCGTACGTTAGGGAGATTATTGGGATAAACTCCCTGCTACTCGTATCAAGGAGCTGCCTTATTTCAAGTTTATAGGGTTAGTTCGGGTCTAGGGGGTGGCCAGCTTGCATGTAAGGGTCTAGGGGTTTAAGGTTTAGCATTTAGGGTTCACAGGTTTCTTGCTCAAAGCCTTCGGCTATGGGATTTCGGCAGATAAGAGCCCTAAACCCCGCAGCATCCTAAACGACTGGGTTGGTGTTAAGAAATTTAAGCCCTATAGACCCTAAACGGTCTAGGGCTCAGGCTTTGGGGAACTATATACCCATATGAGCTATAGTCTAAACTCCTTCAGAGGATTATATAAGGGACTACCATAGGGATTGTGAAGGGGGATACTAGGAGTTTAGACTATGGCTTATGTTGTGGTGACCCTTAGCAGCAAGCCAGGCTAACACCTTAAACCCTGCACCATCAAAGCCGCCCCAAACCATGAGCCCGGGCCCTTGCTTGTTTTTTCAGGGTTTAGGGTTCAGTGTTCAGAGTTTAACGCTTAATATTTCGTGGTCCTACTTCGCCCCAATGAGGAATATATAGACCTTTGGAGTTCAATAGCATCCCGATCAGGAACCCCACGCCCAATGAGAAACATAAAGCTGTGAACTTCCATAACAACCCTGCGCGTGTACTATAGTCTGAACTCCTTGAAGGAGGGTACATAAAGGATTATTTTGCGGACTAGCACTGGGGCTATTAAGGGGGATACTAGGAGTTGAAACTATAAACCCTGAACTCTAAAGACCCCAAACCTATATAGCTCACAGAAGGAACCCCCACTTCCCCCGTTTTTTGCGAGTTTTGAGGAGGCTTTGTGGCAAACCGATCCGCGAGGCAAGCCATGCGCCTGTGTGTTGGCATTTCGGGGGTCAGAAGTTTAGAGTTTACCTCCACCCAAAAAGTAGGTAAGATAATGGCCCAAAACCACTTAAAATAGCCGAAAAGGCAATTATTCTACATACTCTTGGGTGTTTGGGGGTTCAGGAAGTTGCGGAGGTGTTGATGACTTTTCATGGTTCCTGCCTCTCGGTTGGGAGCGTACAACTTGAGTGCTGAAGATGTAGGGTGTCTAGGAAGCGTGATAGCTCCGCAAGTTTAGGCGAAACTCATGGCCTTCTTGATATGGCATTTGTGTTGTTTAGTTCGGGTTTGGGCCCCCTTAAGTAGATAGAATATGGGGTATATGGGGATCTTATACCCAAGGCCATGTTCTATCTACTTAAGGCGGACTATAGGGCTTAGGGCCAGGCTTAAGGGCCGGTTTGGGGTTTAGGCCTGAACATTCCGGATCGTCGAGTCTCCTGTACTTTAAAAAGTTCAGGGTTTCGAGGGCTTAGACCTAGATGCAGCCGTGCACTGGCGGCCCCCTGAAGGAATCACTGAAAGTGCAGGAGAGGCTTTGGAACACAAAACGGCCCATAACAGCAGCAAACAGAATAGCCCTGAGGCCCCAAATGACCTATGTAGGTAATGCCTATCTTATTTAGGCATTGTTTATAGACGTGAGGGCCCGATGTAGATACGGTTTATAGACGTTAGGGTCCAATGTAGGTGAAATTCTTATAGTTTTTAGAGCTCCGGGGTAAGGGCAAGGTTTTGGGCCGCAACACTTGGACATACTCCGGGAGACTTGCTCCCGACAGATAAAGCCGTCCCCTAGCTTCCCGCAAGCACAACTTTTTTGGCACAAGTAATGCGGCCGCGGCGATGGGCGACTGTCTTTTGGAAAGGGTGTTCCCGGGAGTGCCATGTCGGTTTGTGGGGGAGGGTAAGTCTTAAGGCATCCTAACCCAAAGCCGCAAAGGCCTCGGTCAGATTCTTCGAAGTTTCCATGTGCTGCAGATCTACCCTCTAGACTCTAAACTTTGTAGAGCCAGAGCCCCAAACCCTAGACTTTGTAGTGCCCTCTGCAAATCCGCCGAGACGCCATACACGTAGCATTAATTCATTCCCGCGTAGAGTAACGGTTCCCACGAAAGGTAGATGTTAGCATCCATTATGATTTCCATTCCTCCAGTAGGCACTAAGCCCCATTTCCTGAAGCAGTTGGGGCGCTTTATGGGCCCTCTTTCAGGCTTTAGGATTTAGGGTCTAGGGGTTTAGGGTTTGGGGCTTTGCAGCTTTCATAGAGTTTGACGTTACTGTTCAGGGTTTCGGATGCAGGCCTTGGGAAAGCCAACCGATGATTGTCTCCCATCCTAACCATAAATTAGCCATTGCCTAAACTCCTCAAACGGGTTATATAGGGGATAATATAGGGGACTATTATGGGGATTTTTATGGGGGATACAAGGTGTTTAGACTATGGCTCAAATTGTGGTTTCTATACAACATGCGTTACTCTCAAAACTATGGGCCCCTTCTGGGTACAGATTTTTTTGCGGCAGTTAATGTTCAGGGGTACCAAAATGGACCCCGGGAATTACCCACATGCTCGGTTTCAAATTGGCTTAGATTCAGGTTGTGAACTATCTTCACAGAAGCTTGACTATGCCCTAAACTTAGACCGCACACCCTAAACCCATTGCCGCAGCAATTGCTTCTCTAGCCGCTTGCGCCTTGAGTTCAGAGACCCCTCAAACCAGGATGGCTTCTGGCCCACCAGCGTCCAAGATTGAGGGCGCCCAGTCTATCTTGAGGAGGTTAGGTTTGAGGGTTTGGGGTACCATACTTTAAAGTTCAAGGTTTATGTTTTGGGGGTTTTGGGGTCTGTTCTTCTCTATAGTCATGTCAGAAATACCTCCTAAACCCTCAACCCTAAACCCTAAACCGCGGACTTAGGCTCCTGCTTCCTGGTCACGGGGGCGGCGCGCGGTCTTGGGAAGGCAAGCGCAAGTGGGAGTGGATATGAGCTAACTATGGACTAGCTTTAGGTTGGGCGGGACCTATAAGGGACATATGGATGGTTGTCAAAATTATGGTCCCTTTTTGGGTCCCTATTATAATACGGCCCCTAATATTTAGGGTACCCAAAAAGGGACCATAATTTTGACAACCACCCATATAGGGTTTTAGATATACCACAAATTTAGTCCGGGGCTCATATAGAAGCTTGTCAAGACCATGGTCCCTTCTTGGGCCCGGTACAAATTTTGTGCGGGCACATCATACTAGAGGTGGTACATTGTAGCCGTCTAACATATGGGGGGTCTCTCAAAGCAGGATTTAGGGTGTTTGCCTCGTATCTCTTGAAGGTATCAGGTTCTCAGGGTCATGCAGGATGTACCCTAAACTCTAAACCCTAAACCCTACACCCTAACCACCAGCCAGAATTCCTGAACAGGCCATCGCTCAGTATCTGACCCAATCCGGGGCGCGTGTGGTGGTCACAGATGTACCCGCGAACCAGGCCTAAATCTTTGTGAGCTATAGCCTAAACTCCTGAAAGGGAGTTATATAGAGGATTACATACGGTTTAGGTTTTAGGGTCTAAGCTCCTTAAAGGGTGTTTTATAGGGACAGGGAATCATAGGGATCGGATAGTGGGGATTATCAAGGACATTGACTGTAGCTCATGTGAGTGCCTTACTGGTGGATATTAAAGCCCAATATTGGAGTACTACACTTTAATACTTTTTTTGGTTCCTGAGTTCTTATTATAACAACTTATCCCTAAAAAGTCTACACATTTTTCTGGGGTGTACTCCAAACTAGGGAGGGGGGTCTGGGGTTGGGAGTTTGGGGTTTGGGCGGGGAACGGAGGAATTGATCCTTGCCGTAGTCCCTGTACCAGCGCCTATCATAGTCTCCATATGCTGCTCCTTTGCCACTACCAATTGCTAAGCCCTAAACCCTATATGACCTATAATTAGTCTAAACTCCTTAAAGGGGGTTATATAGGGGATTATATAGGGGACTATACTAGGGGTTATTAAGGGGGATACCAGGAGTTTAGACTATAGCTCATATAGCAATTATATACATAATTCTAAGTTCCAAGTTTCAAGGTTTCGATTCTGGTGCGGAAGTAAGGGAGCCTTGAGGAGCCACAGGGAAGAACAAGGGTTCCGGGGTTCGGGGGTTTAGGGGTTTAGCGTGTAGGGGTAGCCCCAAGCCCTCAAATGAGGACCCTATTTAACAGTCCTCGAGGACCCTATTTAACAGTCCTCTGATAGTTGTAGGGTCCGTTTTGACCCTAAACCACCAACCCTGACCCTAAACCCTAACCCAGATCCTAAACTTCAAACGCGGTTTATGGTTTTAGGGTTGAGGGTTTAGCGGGATCTCGAAGTTGCATGCCCCTTGATCTGGCCGAATATATGGAGAGCTTTGTCAACAAGGCGGGGCTACACCTTGAATCTAATCCTGTTCAAGCGGATATAGGGTATACATAAAGGTATAGGGTTTAGGGTTTAGGGCCCTAAAGTTTAGGGTTTAGGGTTTGGTGTTTCCCCGGTTTTTCCTCAGAATTAGGGGTACGCTTTTGGGCGTCCCTGTAGTAAGGATTATCAATGTTGATGGCTTCCCTCTATTTGCAGGAACTATTGTGTAGATTAGCCAAAGTACCTATAAAAATGGGGGGGGGTAGCCTGTACTAGTTTGTGTCTAACATTGTGGCTAACCTCTAAACCCTGAAACCCTAAACCCTAAAACCCAATTACGTGTGTTGATATTTTCCTCTGGTATAAGGTTGCTCTATAGGCTATGAAACCATAATCCTAAACCCTAAATTCTATGAACCCTAGACCCCGAACAAGCCTGCCCTAGACACTCAACCCCAATCCTTTATGAGCTATAGACTATAGTCTAAGCTCCTTAAAGGGGATTTTATTGGGGACCATTTTAGGGCTTATCAAGGGTGATACTAGGAGTTCAGACTATAGCTCGAATCTCAAGAGTAAACTTTAAACCTGCACCGAAATCCCTGAGGATTTGCTGAGCGAGGTGGCCAAGGGAGAGCGCATGCTCCAAGCGCCCACTGGTGATGTCGTGGAAGAGGCCCCCAGGTTTAGGGTTTAGGGTTGCAGGTTCAAGGTTCACACCGTGTGGGACCATCACATATCAGCCTCTTCTTGGCAGTCTTCATGAAGCTCTTTGGGGATTCCATGCTACTTTAGGGGAAGAGAACCTCACTCAGTCTCGCCAAACCACATTCCCTTTCAGTTGCAATCCTACCCGCTCAACTTGCAGAAGCTTCAGATCTCAACTCAGCCACTTCAAGCCCGCATCCTTCATGTTTAATGTAGTCCTGCGGGCTCATGAAGCAGCGACAGAGGAAAAAAGAGAAGCATTTCACCGAAGGCGTACAGAAAGCACGGGATAAAGATATGATTCCATTATTTGTTTGATTTTTTTGAGCTCCTGCAACAACCCATGTTGTAGATCCCTCCATAATCTCCTCAAAACACATGGATTACTCATCATCGTGGTGCTGCCGTACCAGCCAAACCCAAATCCGGAACCCTGAACACTAAACCCCGAATCCCTCAACCGACGAAGCCCTTGTTAGGCCTTCCGCGTCCGGCTCATGAAAGAAGCGCTTGAGCTAGCAGGGCCGGGGGGTCTGGACGGCCTGGCGACCAGGACGAGAAGATTTATTTACCGCTTTGAGCTAAAGGTTGATACCTGGACCCCAAAAGTATGTAGAATAATGGCCTTTATTGCTATTATTAGGGGTTTACGGCTATTATTTTACATACTCTTGGGGTTTAGACAGGAGTAAAGGCACGGGATTCAGGGTTGCGGGTTCCTTTTTTGGGGACTTTCGGGCCTGAAATTCAGGGACCTCAGGGGAACTTCAGGGGCCCCAGGAAGACTTAGAGACGCCTTCGGAAGGTTTTAGGAACTCGGTATTTCTGGGTCTCCCTGATATACGGGATGGAAAAACCCCATAGTCCTCCTCAAGTAGGTAGAATATGGGGTATATGGGGATCTTATTGTAATATGCCCAAAGCCAAATTCTATCTACTTAAGGGCGACTATAAGCCTTAAACTGCGAGAAAGCATTTGAGCTGTGAGACGCACGTCAGCACTGCAGCCAACTGATTCACAAGCCTCCCCCATAGTCTGGCTTGCGGTGAAGGAACTTAATTCGAGTTTCCATAGTATGGTTTTGCTCGTAAATCATGGGTTTTCCTTTTTGTAGTGATGTTAGAAAGTCCGTAACAGCAACCCAGTAATAGGGATTATAATGGTCATCCAAATGTTAAAGCCCCTGAAATTAGGGGGGTTATTAATTAGCGACATTCGCCCTTAACCAGTAACGCTTCGGACCATTTGGTATCTTCCCCAAATTGTGTCAAAACACTATAATCCTTTCCACAGGAACCTCCAAGAAGGTACCCCTAATTTTGGGAAACCCTGAACCCTATACAACCCCTATAACCCGCTTCAAAGGTACCCCCGAAGACCCCTCATATCTCTTGGGAGAGACCCCCCTAAATCCCAAACCCTATATATTTCCCATAAACCCCATATAACTCTGAGAGAGACCCTAATCCCTAAAATGCTAAACCCCATATGTTCCCTATATACCCCTATATAACCCCTATACGCCATTCAAAGGGAGAGAGTTTGGAGTTTTGGGGCTGGTGGCTTTCCACATTCCTGTTCGAAGAGGGTTGGAGCAGTTTAGGGCTTGGGGTTTCGAGATTTCAGCTTACGGATTGAGGGTTTAGGGCTATAGTAGGGTTTAGGGGTTTAGGGTTTAGGGTTTACTGGAGTTCATGAGCTGGATTGAAGCCTCGGGTTTCGGGCCCCCCGTAAGTACATAGAATACGAGGTATATGTGGTTTTTATTTAATACACCCAGAGCCATATTCAATCTACTTTAGGGTGACTATAGGGCGTAGGGTTCCTTCTTGAAGATGGTTGGAGCTGGATTGCAGTTTGGTGTTGTAGGACTAGAACTAGAGTGACCTAGACCCTTAAAGCGCGGTTTAGGGTTTAGGGCAAAGATACCAAAATGTTGGGTAATGTAGACCCCATCATGAATAAACCCCCTCCCCTTAATAGGGGATAATAAGGAAGCCTTATGTTAAGGCCCTTAAAGGGAGGGGTTTTCATTAATCAGGGGTCGACATTACACAACTTTTATAGGGGATATTGGTTACCCTTGGCAGGGTTCATGTCCTGAGCTTTGTTCGGCCTTTGTGCAGGGTTTGTTTTTTAGAGTGCTTTTGTCTGGTTAGGGTTCAGGGTTTGCAAAACCCCAAACCCCATGTCATGTTCCCTAAGCCTTAAACCCTACACCCTAAGCTCTATGTCATGTTCCATTTCCTTTTGTATTGACTTCTCCATTACTGGGCAAATGCTCCTGAATCCCAAGCTCTTCATACCCTGTTTTCAACCAGGCGAACAAGAAACCCTAAACTCCAAACCTTTAACCCCAAAGTAACCCTCAATCCTAGACCCTTAACCCTAAATCCTAAACCCTTAAAGCTTAAACCCTCAACCCTTCAACCCTAACCCCTAAACCCTAAACCCCTAAACCCTAAACCCCTAAACCCTAAACCCCTAAACCCTCTAACAACTATAGATTCTTTCCACTCAGGTGAACAACGCTGGAGTGGGGCTTTTTACCCCGCTCCTGGGCGGCTCGGACCCGGAGGAGGTGCAACGATGCAGCTTGGCCTGGAACCCTAGGGTTTGGGTTTAGGGTTTAGGGTAGCAAAAAGGCTCAGGTTCTATAGGATAATGGAAAAGAAAATGGAAACTACTATTACTATTTAGGGTTTAGGGTTTATAGTCCACCTTAAGTAGATAGAATATGGCTTTGGGTATATAAGCCTGGCAAAAAGGCTCAGGTGGTTTGGGTTTCAGGGGTTTGGGGGTTTAGGGTTTGGGTTTAGGGCTTAGGGTTTAGGGTTTAGGTTTAGGAGTTTTAGGGTTTGGGGTTTAGGGTTTAGGGTTTGGGGGTTTAGGGTTCAAGGGTTTGGGGGTTTGGTATGATTCAGGATTTGGAGGGTAGGGGTTTAGGGGTTTAGGGTCTAGCGTTCAGGGTTTAGGGCTTAGGGGTTTTGCGGGTAGGGGTTTAGGGTTTAGGGAGACTACAGGTTTGGGGTGAAGGATCCAGGCTTCGATTTTTGAGGCTCTCGGAATTGCTACTGCTTTTTCTCCAAACAAAACACCAAACCCAAACCGCTAAACCCCACAACTCAAATCCCAAGCTGTTCAGGTGAAAGACAACATAACTACCAGAAGGTCCACATATACAACCATTAGGGAATTGGGACCCATAATTCCTTCTGTAGTATGGTATTTTGGGCCTAATTCCCTAATAGTTGTATATCTGGACCCTCTGGGACTACCAACCTTACTTTGACGTTTGTTTAAGGTAGCGTACACACACTATAATCGTGCAAGAAACATGGACCGCCGTATAGGTAATTATCCCTGTCACCCCATTTAATGACACAGTTTCGGTCTATTTTCCATTTACACGTCCATTTGATTCTGCATTGTTGGGCATGATGTTTCCTAATTTCTAAGCCCGAAACAGCCCTACACTCCATGATAACCCTATGTGATCCCTTCGCAGGACCTACAATACCCGAAACGCTAAGCCCCAAGCCCCAATGTAGACCTCTGATTAACAAACCAACTCCTTTTAAGGGCATGCATATCATGATCCCTATTATAATCCCTATTAAGGCGAGGGGGTATAATAATCAGGCATTAATCCCTACAAGCCCTAAATTCCTATAAACCCTAAGTCCCTAAGCTCCTAAACCTCTAAACCTTAAACCCCTAAATCCCAAACCCCTGAACCCCAAACCCTCAACCCCCAAACCATGAACAGCAGCTCTTGTGCATATGTAGATTATGAAAGGGTCCTTGGTGTCTTTCCTAAGGGTCCTATCCCTAAATCCTGAACCCTAAACTCTGTAGTTTGTGTGAGGATGCTGATAACCATACGAATTTGTTCCAACCTCCGAAGACCCATTGCATGGCTCTATAGTGGTTTAGGATCTAGGATTACTCTAATAATACACCCTCTGATGACAGATGTCTCAATACAGTACACTTAAATTTTGTGGAAATATCAATTACTGGGGGGTTGGGGGGAGCATTATCAGGGGAGATACTTCCTACATGTCCTCGTCATGACCCTCGTTTACATTATATGCTTTTCCAGCGTCTTCTCCCTTTGATGTTTCATAATGGCCCCAAACCCTTAATGTTGGATTCTGCTCAGTGCTCGTGCCCGAAACCCTAAGCCCTAAACAATCCTAAATCCTAGACCAATGACAAGGAAACTGTTCATCCCTTTGACCACAAAACCCTAAGCTTCATGCCTTACACGCTTAATCCCTGCGCTTCACGAAGTCCACATCCTAAGCCGCCTGAAACCATGTCTGACCAGCTTAAAGCGTAACTGGGACCCGGAGGAAATGTGGCACCTTTTGAGCTGCAAAGATTCATGCTAACTTGAAGGAGTTCGGGCTTCTAGGCACATGAAATATGGCTTGCGGCAACTGTTCCCTTCTCCGAACGAACATGAAGCCCTAAACCCTAAACCCTAAAAAGGGGGATCCAGGGGTAGTCTCCATTAATTTTCTGGACCACCCCCAAAAAAAAACCTATGTCATGTTGGCCCAAGTATGTATGTCCTATCTGCACTATCCTGTATGAGCTATAGTTTAAGGTCCTAGTATCCTCCCTTTTCAGTAGCCCCTGAACGACTCCCTGTTACAATCCCTCATATAACCCGCCCTTAGAGAGTGTAGACCATAGCTCATAAAGCCCGCTCTGATTAGAAGGACAGTAGCCTACAAGGGTCCGATTCCATGCTGGTTTTAGGAAGGGTAGGTACCTGGACTCTTGGGGAACAAATGGGCCTCAACCCTAGACATCTGAAGCTAAAGGGTTTAGGGTTTGGGGCGTAGGGTTTAGGGTCTAGGGTTATAGGGTCTAGGGTTTAGGGTGTAGGGTTTAGGGGTTTAGGGATTTTCCGAAACAATCCCTGTATAATCGCAAGTAAGAACTTCTGTCTACCTGCTTATAGTGTAAAGGCTGAGCAGTGCTCATTCTTCCGTGTATGTCGTGTTTTACGGCCTTAGAGACACACCTTAAGCCCGCACCCTATAGCACAGACCAAACCCTGCATAAATACAAAACTCCAAACTCTAAACTCCAAACTCTGTCCCAAACCCTACACCCGGAACCCCAAGCCCTCACTCGCAGAACTCCGAGCAAAGGCTTCGCTGTAAATGCCGCAGCACCGCTGCGCCTGTCGCAACTCTTTGCGGAGGCAGATGTGGGTTTCGACGGGTTATATCGGTTTATATCGGGTTTAGGGTTTAGGGTGTTCGGGGTTCAGAGTTTAGGGTATTTAGGTTTTAGGGTTTCGGGTGTTCAGGGTGTAGCTAGGGTTTAGAGATTCTGCAAGGATTATTTAGGGTTTAGGCTTAGGGGTATTGCCCCCAACCCAGACTTCGGATATGGGGGTAAATCTTTGGGAGACTTAGGGTTATCTAGGGTTTTAAGGTTAAAGGGCAGGGGTAGGATATTACGCCAAATACCCGAATATGAAATGGACCTGAAAATGGGAAATGGAATGGCAACTGGGGTGTATACTGGTTTATAGTTTGTAGGGGTTGGGGTTTAAGAAGTCTCTGGCAGGTTCATCTGAAGGTCCTTTTGCGGAAAGTATGTTGGAATCCTGTAGGTCTCAGTCAGGAAAATCGCGGAAACTATGCTCCATAATGGCCTTTATAGGGACCACTTTTCGGGGTATGGGCTTACTTCTAGTACTGCAGCACGGGCTTCCAGAAGAGCATTCAGGGGTGTGAAGCCTTAACCAACTAATGCCATCGTCATCATGCCCTAAACCCTAAGCCCTAAACCCTAAGCCCTAAACCCTAAACCCTGAACCCTAAACCCGAAGCCCTAAACCCTAAACCCTGAACCCTAAACTAATGTTTTAGGGTTTGTAGAGCTTGTAGAGCTGTGGGTGGTTCTACGGAGCCCAGCTTTTCGGGCTTATGTCTCTGATTTGTTTCCGTAGGTCTCTAGAATTCATGGGAAAAAAGGGTCCAGGTTGACTCTTATGGTAGCCATCCCGGCCCCGCCTTGCACAGCTCTTACCCCCCACACAACCCTGCACCCTGAACCCTCAACCCCCACAACCCAGACCCTAACCCCAACACCCAAACCGTAAACCGAAACCCTAAACCCCAACTCAACCCCCAACATCGCAAGCACCAAAAACCCCCAACCGCCAGACCAAACCCTAAACCCTAATCCTAAACCCCAACACCCTAAACCCCAAACTCTAGCTTAAGCCCTAAACCCCCAGACCAAACTCTAGCTCCTAATCCTACACCCTACACCCTGCTCCTTAACACTAAACCCTAATCCTAAGCCCCCACCCCCAAACACCTACACCCTAAACCCTAAACCCTAGACACTAAACCCTAAACCCTAAGCCCCAACCCCCAAACACCTACACCCTAAACCCTAAACCCTAAATCCTAAACCCTAAACCCTACGCCCCAAACCCTAAGCCCCAAACCCCCAAACACCTAAACCCAAGCTCTCGCAGGCGCGCGTGGCACAGGGGAAGCCCGGCGCTATCGTCGCCCGGCTTGTGGTTTAGGGTTTGGGGTTTAGGGTTTAGGATTTAGGGTTTAAGGTTTAGGGTTTAGGATTTAGGGTTTAGGGTTTAGGGTTTAGGGTTGGGTCTTGGAGGGTTCAGGGGGAATACCGGGTTTAGGGTTTCGGGTCCGGGGTTTCAGGGTTTAGGGTGGACTTAGGGTTCTTGGGATGGGATGTTGGGTTCCAGGGTTCGGGGTTAAGGGCAGAAAGTTTGTTGGAATTTAGGTTTCAGTGGGGCTGCGGCTTAGGCTTAATATTGGTTTTCCCCAGATTTGAGGCGACTGGGTCCGGGTTTGATGGTGCCACAAGGAATCCATAATATGACAAAGCGACGCTGGGCACCTGGGTTGCCCCCCCACCCTTCCGCTCCCCCACTTGTTGCTCCCCACCCCCGTCCCCGGTTCCATACCTGGAAGGTGCCACTGTCCCCTCTCTTGACAGGCTTGCATGATCCCAGGGTGACTGCACGAAGCCGGCCATCTTTTACAGGGTCACAAACGTCAAACAGACTGCTTCAATTCTGTGAATCACAGCATTCATAAGAAAGTTTGGTAGATACGTGCACAAGCGAAAATGAGCAAGGGGCCCGGCGGACCCTTAATGAGACACCTGGTGCCAAAAAAAAAAAAAGACGACCGCTTCATCGAGATAAGAGGCGGCCGCCTACTGGCGCACAGATTTTCCCCTCCCCACACTGCCTGTATGGAGGCATGTTCAGAAACCCAACTTACTGTCCTGGAGCCGAACAGCCCTCAACCCTAAAGCCTGAGACCAAAGGGGAGCATCCATGTTGTGGAGGTTATAGGGTTTAGGGTTTAGGGTTTAGGGTTTAGGGTAGACTTTGTTATATAGGGGGTCAACAAGGACTATAATGTAAGAGTCACAGAAGATAATGGGATTAGGGCGCTCTCGCTAAGGCACTCCTCCCTAGAGCCCTTTCAGGGTCTATACAGACTGCATAGGGTTCAGGTCTGGAGTCTTGTGTGTTTTTCTTGCAGGTTTTCAATATTCCTTTTGTCCTACACCATTGTTTTGAAACTCTAACATTGAGTGGTTGGCTTGGCTGGACACAATTTGAAAAACGCATGCCAGGTCAACGTCACATCAATGTCCTCATCCACAGTCATGCCAGACCACACGGCGTACAGCACAAGCAAAGTGTCTCGTCTTCTGCCGAGGGACCTTTGCTGGCCTTGAGTTTAGGGTTCAGGGTACTTCTAGGCAAGAAATTGAGTAGTGTAGGGGCCTAAAAAACTACCAATATTAGTTTTGGTCCTAGCTTCCTTGTAAAATAACTTTGGTATAAGGTACTACAAATAGACCCCTAGACGGTCTTGGTAAGCAATTAGGCATTTTCTCCGTCATTGGGGTATAGCTACATAAACCCTTTGCGATTGCGTATCAAGGGCTCTCAGGCGGCAACTCTAATCCCATAACGTGGTTTTTATGCAGAACCATCCTAGTCCCCATGTTACGCCTTGTGACCTGCAGGGGTCCCCTTCTAAAGCCCCCAACCCTAAACCCTAAACCCTAAACCCTAGCCAGCTCCTTGGGTCAGGGTTCAGGCCACATGATTTATTGGTTTTAGTATTGCACACGCCAAAAATTCCGCCGCCTGACTTTCCACCATGTCCTAAATTGGGAGCAAAAAAGAGCACAAGCATAAGTTTGCTTCGACCGTTGGGGGAGTTAGTTGTAAGGGTATTTAAATGCAATGTCCCTATCAGTAGATATATATATATAATGTATATATGCATATGTTTGGCCTATGTTCTTTTTGGGCCCCTAGTCTTGCAAGGCTCTAGAAAGACAACCCCACCGTAACATGAAACCCATGGTTTTGGGACTCCCTGTGATCTTCTAGTATCCCCCCAAAAAAGCCTGTGTACCCTTAGGCTGGACTTCGGCACCCTTTCAGAGTGCGATGTACCTAAACTGGTAGGTTTGGATTCCATAAGCCTATGGAAGAGGCAGCGCGTCTAGAGCCTGGTCATGAGGTTCCATCCCTAAATCCTAAGCACGCGCTTCAGGGTTTAGTGCTTTTAAACCTCTACCCTAATCCCAAAACCTCTAGCTTCTTTGGGCCAGCCCACCACTTATACTCTGCAAACACCGGGACTTTGATGAGGACCCTGAACACGGAAATCAGAATCATATAGTAGTAACATAACATGATTAGAAACAAAAAAGAAACAAAAAAAACGGTACGTATATTCGTACTATTATGTTCCTACTACATTCTGGGGGTTCCCGATTTGGGCTCCGCACTAAACCCTACACCCATTAGGGTCCTTTGACCCAACCTGGCAAGACCGATAGGATAGGGGCCATCACCATCCCGAATGGTCTCTGGTTTAGGGTTTAGGGTTTAGGGTTTAGGGTTGGATTTGAGTTTAGCCCTGATATGGGAGTTTTAAGGTTTAGGGTTTAGGGTCACCACATCTGTATAAAACCCTTAAAGAGAGGTCCATATACCCTCCTCATATGTCCCATATAGATCCTTGGATTTGTGTAGTGTATCCCCAAATTGAGAAACCTATAGTGCTGGCAACTGGGCTTCTAGCTGAGGCGGCGTTGGATCAGATCACAAAGCATCTTGCTGTAGAGTCTTGGCTTTTGCTGTGGTTTATTCTGACTAAACAAACAAAAGTAGCATCTTGGATCAGAAGTGCACATCTACAGGCAGAGGGTCTTGGATGATCCAAGGTTTATAAGGTTTCTCAGGGTTGCTCATCAGAAGCAACTGCAGACGTATTTGCTGCAAGCGCGTGGCTTAGATGCGGAGATGTAAGTGGCTTCAAGTCTGGGGTACCCCTGGAAGCTTCATGTTTTGATTGCGGAAAGGAAGACAACTGTCCTCAAAAGCCCAGCGTCCTTTCCTCTGCCATAAACCCGAAGCCCGGAAACATGGCTAAACCTTCAGGCCCTTGCTCTATGAAACCTACCTAAACCCAAATCCCCGACCTCAACCCACTAACCCCACATGCCTGAAGCAAAAGCCTTGAGCCCTGAATTCCATTTCCTGGCCCTGCAGGTGTCAGCCCAAGCCCTAAACCCTAAGCCCTAAGCCCTAAAACCTAAGCCCTAAAACCTAAACCCTAAGCCCTAAACCCCCAACCCAAATCGCCCTAACTTATGCCCTAGACGCAAGCAGTCAAAGCTCAAACCGAAGCTCCAAATCCCAAACCCTTAGAGTTTAGAGTTGAGTTTAGAGTGTAAGGTTTAGGGTTTAGAGTTTAGGGTTCAGGGTTTGGGGCTTATGGTTCAGGGTTAGGGTCCAGGGTTTAGGAGGTTTAGGATTTAGGGTTTTGAACCTTCAACTCGAGACCCAGTGTGTTGCTCCGAAACGTAGGGTCCCGTTTCGGTACCCCTAAATGTTAGGTGCCGTAGTATTATGTATACCCAAACTGGGCCCATGATTTTGAGAACAATCCAAATCCCTGAACCATACCCCTCAACCTAATTGACCCCTTAAGCCCCTAAAGCCCCCAACCCCTAAACCCTAAACCCCTAACCCCTAAACCCTATATGAAATTGCTTAAAACTTCCAAAACCCTCAACCCTGAGCCCGAACCCGAAACCTTTAAAAATGAACGCTGAGCCCTAAAGCTTCCAACCCCCTAAGCTAATAAGGTTTAGGGTTTGGGGCCTGAAGCTCTCTGGAGCTTGCACTCAGGAACTGGGCCCTCACCAGATTCGAACCAATGCTGTGCTTCCTACCATCGTCCGCACGGAGTGATAGGGTTGTAGGGCTTCAGGTTTGAGGATTTTAGGGTTTCAGGGGTTTAGGGTTAGGATAGGTCTCTGAATTCCGTTTCGTTGGTACTCAAATACATTCTGCTCAAGGGAGAGCCCCTCGCAAGGTTGGGGGCAGGGGAACCACACTATCCCCCTAGAGTTAGCTAGTATATTATAGCACAATCCCACACTAACCCTTTTGGAAGACCTCGTAAGTAGGTTACCTACCCCTTGGCAACCCCAGGCCGCAACAAAGCAGAACCTCAAACTTTCAACCCTGCATCATCCGAATTATATATTTATATATGTACATACACGCCCTGAACCCTAAAACATAAACCCTAAACCCTAAACAGTTTCAGCCCCCTTTAAGAGACCTCCAGGCAACCCTCATATAATCCCTTAGGAACCTCATATTCATATAGTAGTTTCCTTTTTCCATTATCCCAATACAACCCCAATATCTCCCTATATAGCCCCTATATTATAATCCCTAGAGTCCTTATAGTTTCCATTTTCTTTTTCATTATCCCTATATAACCAATATAACCCTATTATTACCCCCTAGGAACCCAAGAATACCACACAGTAGGAGATGGGCAAAACTGCCTGGCCAGACGGCGCGCCACAGACTGCGTGGATGTGCCTTGGATTTGAGGGTTTACGGGTTTAGGGTTTCAGGGTTTTAGAGTTTCAGGGTTTTAGGGTTTAGGGTTTAAAGTTTAAGGGTCATTTGGGGGCTACTTCAAGGGTCTAGGGTCAATTTTTGGGGTTGAGGTTTTGGGTTTGGGGGGATGACCTTGGGGGATGACCCATCTGTACTAAGGCTGTCTGACAGGCTTCTAACCTTTCTATCTAGAGCTAGATCTGTGTGGTGAAAGGGGTGCTGGCTGCTCACCAGAATGACAGCGGGATAGTGCTGAATAGGCACGAATTATACAATCATAGGGCGGGATGGTTTCAGGTTGTCATAAGCTGCGCTGAGGGCTTGTCTTCAGGGTCGGGGTAGCCTTCAGGTCCATGTATGAACCCTCGATTTTATAACCATCACCTCCTTAAACTACCGCAATCCGCCCCCCTGCTCATTAACCCGGACCCGGCATGGATAAACCCCCTCCCCTTAATGGTGATTACAATAGGGATCCTAAGATTAAGGCCCTGACACAGGAGGGGGTTTATCAATCACGGGTCTACATTAGGTTGAATAGGCCGTATACCTGTCCCGCTTTGAGCTTGATTGAGGAGGAATCTAAGAGCGGGTAGGATTTAGCCGGTCTTTGGGAAACCCATATGAGCTGTAGTCTCAGCTCCTTAACAACGGGGTTATAGAGGGGTTTAGGGGAGTATGATGGAGGTTACTAAGGGGGATAATAGGAGTTTAGACTATAGCTCCAATGAAGAGTAGCTGATCTGAGGTTTAACAGTCTCATCTTTCACCGCTAGACTGCTTTCGATCGCTCAGGGGTTAAGAGTTTGGGGCTTAGGGATTTAGGGTTCAGGGTTGTTAAAGAGGTCAGTAATGGCCAGGTCATATGAGCTACTGCCAATATTAGGCTTACCAAGGTAGTTTAGTATAGCCCCTAATATATACTTTACATATATACATACATCTATACATATGTATGTATTCCCTACTTGGAACCCATGTCGATTAGTTCTTGCGGAAATACTAATCCCTATAACTCCCTACAACCCTCTATATAACCCGAGATTTCCGGTTGATATTCGTTCTCTGTTCTCTATGATTTTCCACTTCGGTTTAGGTTTTAGCCTAAACCTTACACACCGCGAGGATGTAGCTCACGTGTCTTCAGGTTCCAGGCCGGGGCCTGAACTTAATGATAGCATTCGAGCTGCAATCATAATGCCCTCCCTTAAGAACAGATCCCCCACCCTCCCCCCCTATAAAAATACCCAGGACATGGTACCGTTATACATTGGATAGACCGAATGGTGAGGTTTGTTATGCGGGGAATGGGATTCCATGGGCCCAAAGTTAAGAATGAACTTCCAACTTCTCTAAACGAATAAGAATAAGAAGCTCCTTGTAGGAATACTAAAGAATCAGCGTGCACGATGCCTGAACAGCAAAGTTACGTTGGTTGCCCTCTGCTTCCCCCATTTCTTTCGACTATAAGCTTGTTTAGGTTGAAATCGAGGTCATCCCCAGAGTGCAGCAAAAACAAGCCCTACCTAAACCCCAAAAGTATGTAAAATGATAGCCCCAAACCCATAAGAAAAGCCATAAAGGCCATTATTTTACATGTTTTTGGGGTCCAGGTAGAGACTCTTAGCGGGAGCGGTGTGAAAGAGTATCGTTAGAACCCGCCCTTTAGATTCCCTGAATCCCAAACTATCCAGTTTCAACCATGACTGCTGAAAGCTATGCTTATGCCTCGAACTCGATACACTGTAGTCAAAGCAGGACTAGCGAAACTGATGCATGCCTCGAACTCAAAGTTGCGTGAAAACATCTAACGAAGCATTTAACGTAGTTCAGCACCTCAAATATCAGTGTAGCGCAAAAATCCTGCTGAACTACATTTCGCTTGTGAATGTCGGATGCTTTTGCCTGTACCTGCCTGGCGAGATGTCGACTGCCGCCGGTCTCAGTCGCTGCAGTGGGATCAGCGCGCCTTCCACTTGAAACAGCAGCAACGCTGCAGGGATCCAGAATTTCAAGTGTTTCAGGAAGAGGTGCGGTGGAGCACGCCCTCGCGAGCAAGTATCCAAGCCCTTCTGGGCCGCTGCATTCTTGCCCGCACTTTAGAATGGGGCATATTGGCCGACCTGTGGGCTGAAGACCCAGACGCCATGGTACTCTGCGCCCGGCGCACCACTGCCAATGAAGTGAACAGTTTGGCTGTGGCCATGGACCCGGCAGAACTTCTAGCAGAAATCCTGCTCCTATACACAGCCCTCGTTGCTTTTATCAAGAAACCCACCCTAAATCCTAATCCCTAGACCCCAAACCCGAAACTCTAAATCCTAAACCCTTATCCCCACTCCCTAAACCACAAATCCCAAAGCCCAAATCCTAAACCCTAAACCAGAAGCATCGAACCCTAAACCCATGGTGGAAGGGCCTCATGACTAGCCACGACCTCGCCAAGCAGGATGAAAAAGATTCCATTGCGACGCTTTGCAGAGCCTGAGGCACAGGTTTCCGCAACACATATTACGCAGGGGTTGGGTTTGGGGTTTAGGGCTTAGAGGTTTTAGGGACTAGAGATTAGAGTTTAGGGCTTCTGGTTCCGGATTTGGAGCCTGGGACCTACGTAATATTTGCAGGTCTTCATATTTGAGCTGTCTTTTAGCAGACCCTGCGGATTCAAATGCCCCCCTGTCCCAAGATTCCCAAAGGGTCCATGTACCCAATAATTAGGTACTTGGGATTTGGGTACTAGTAACCATAGTACAGGTTTTGGGTACGTATATGATTATTATAAAGGTACTTGGACCCTTAAGGATTATGGTTACCAAAAGAGCAAGAAACCCGCAAAGGCAAAGGGCGCCCTCCTGCAACTTGAAGTCGTCCTCATAGAGCTCCATGTCCAGTATCCTTATATATGGCTGTCGTTGGACCCCAATGTTCCCTTCGTAATGTTGCATTCATTTTTGCCAAGCGACTCTCTTTAATGTTTTTTGGCCGCCGCTTAAAGAGCTTCGTCATATTGTGTCACTGTTTTTGTTTCGGGCCCCTAAGCGAGTCCAGACCATGCCCTTTAAAGCAATCCCCAGGGCCTCCCCGGGCCCTCAGTACCGTGAGAGCCTTATTGAGGACGCCCTATTCTTAACTTTCTGGGAGCCCTATTATAAGGGGGGGGGGGCCGGAAGGGGGGCCCAACACTAAACAGAGTGCGCCATTAAAGTCCCGAATAACTCCAAAACTCGCAAGAGACCCTTACTTTGAAAGCCACAAATTGACCATAAACCTATAGACCCTATAAACCATAAAATCTAAATCCCTATACAAAAACAATAATCTAGACCCTATAAAATTTGAAATCTAAATCCCTATGTTTATATACTTGTACTTCGAGAAACAAGCCTGGAGGAGGTGGCGAGCGTTGTCACCTTTCTCTTAGACACGGCCAGAAGCGGCGCCTGGGCTACAGATTCAAGGTTTAGGGTTCAGGGTTCGGGTAGTTTCCCTCGGTGCTGTTGAAACCGACGACTAGTGACATCCATCGTCATCGTCTAAAGTCCTAGAATCCCTTGAATAACACCTGTAATAGTCCCCTATATTATAACTTCCTGTATAACTTCCCTTGAAGGAGTTACTACTATAGCTCATATGACAAGATGTCGGGGAGCTTCAAATTCTCCCGGAGAAAGCACAAATAGAGTTTAGGAGGAACCCCCCCCACCCTGTAATAGAGGTCACATAGGATCCCCCCCCCCCACCCTGTAATGGTGGTAAAACATGAATATAAGAGGACCCTACCATAACCGCACTCACTATTACAAGCTTGGGGGGTCCACCCTAAACCCTAAACCCTAAATAGTAGGTTCCATTTTCTTTTCCATCATTCCGATATAACCCCAATATATACCCTATTAGTCCCTAAACCCTAAACCCCAAACCCTAAACTCTATTGTATCCACCTCAATCTCCACCTCAAATAGAACTTACCAGGCATGAGACCAGGGACACTGTTTGGTCAAGGAGATTGCTGCGAACAGGGCAGTGAATCCTAAACTCACACGGTTTAGGGTTTAGTGTTTAAACTCTAAACCCTAAACAGTGAATGTGTACGGATGTGTTTCAGGCTTTTGCTTAAAACGTCGACCAACATTCATGCAAGGAGTGTTGCTCGCATGGTGCTTAGGAGAACATATAAGTTAGGTTAGGGTTTAGGGTTTAGAAGTTGGATATATGGGAGTTATGAAATGATTGCGAAGTTCTCTATCAGGGGTCATATGGGGGCATTCATTGAGAACCTCCCAACTTTTTAGTCTTCCAGTCATTCAGGTTCCTAGCTGACCATTGTAAAAGCCCATATGGTAGTTTCCCAAAACAAGGCGACCCCAATATAGACCCCCAAAATACTATAGTCCTCATTTTGGGGACCCCCAAAATGGTACTCCTAATTTTGGGAAACCCCCACATAGCAAGTGTGATACAGTTCCTGCCAGTATCAACGAATGTCATTCCTACAGCTTTTGAGCTGAAAGCCCAGGAGGGTTGCACAATGCCTTCAAAAGAGATTCTATCAGGGCTTGTATAGGGGATTGTATAGGGTTGTATCGGGATTATATAAAGTTCAGGGTGTGAAAGGTTTAGACTTGCTTATGAGAACTTCCAGCACAAGATTCCAAGCTGCAGCTATTCCAATCTTGCCTTGCACAATCGCAACATGCTCATGGGCTGTAGAAATTCAAAAGAATTTGATCAGGAATGGTGAACGGCGCGCTGCTCCCGGTTGACGGGGGATTCCTCTGCTATCACGGCATGGTGTGATTCGCAGATGTTTCGGCGGCGCTGAGGGTGATTGCTTCGGAATGCATTTGAGAAAACATTGGGTCCCTCATTTTCGAGGCTCCATGCAACAAGCTTATAATACATTGGGGTATATACATGTGCTGTTTTGATGGAACCCCCCCCCCCCATATAAAGACTTCAAACTTAAGGACATGTATATGGATGGAGAGTGAATATAGCTGAAGCATAAAAGGATATACATATCTGGATATACATATCTGTACATATATACAGATATACATATATATATATATACACATAGGAATAATCATAGAGAGAGAGAGAGAGAGAGAGATATATCACTGTGGGTCGGGAGGACTTTGGCCTCCAAGGGCGTGATACGGTGGATACTAAAAGTCCTGCATGACCCTAGTATACTATAGTACCATTATTCCCAAGGTATGAGGTACCTAGGGTCATGCAGGATTTTTAGTATCCACCGTAATTCAGCTTCACAGGCTTGATCGGGTACGGGCAAAACTTGCGGTTAAGGGTTTAGGCTTTTGTTATGTGAGTCCGCTCAGACCTCCTCCATGGTGGTTAGTGACTAAAATCCCACCTTCCCACCCAGATTTCAATCCTTGATCGGGCTTAGAGTTCTTCATATTTTCTGCCGCCCGAACCCCTTTTATCAAGGTGGGTGGATGGGCTCTAAACACCTGGACCACTGATGGGTCCGGCGGGTCATGTTTCGTAGCCTAGTCCTTCATTTTCAGGGCCCAGATCCTAATGTTGATGCCCGCTACTATAGTATATCGGGGCTTTATTGGGATAATGGAAAATAAAAGGGAAACCACTATATTATAAATAGGAATTGCAAGAGGACCCTTTTTTGTTAGGGCCTGGCCTTGATTTTCTATGTTCCGGACATTAATTCGTGTTGTGCAGACCTGAATTATTCGTAGTTTTGGATCTTTTTGATTTTGGGCTTTTGGTGCTCCGGTCCTTCATTTGGGTACCTTAACAATTCCTAAACTTCACTGCCCCGACCTCACGCTTAGAACCCAGTGACCTTTCTATTGGGTCAGCGCTTGCGTTAAACCCGAAACCCAAACCTTAGGGGGGACCAGTGGTTTTAGCCCCCGGACCACTAATGGTCCGTTGGGCACTTGAGATCGGTTGCCGTTAGATGATGCCAGCGGAAACATTAGTCCTTGGTTTTCGTGATGTATATCTATATATATTTTTAGCATATACTTAGGCTCCAATGGAAATATTGGGGTTATATTGAGATAATGGAAAATTAAATGGAAACTACTATTTAGGGTTGTTTATTCCGGTGTCCATATATCCATTTTGGGGTCCATGTATAGACTGTCCAGCTGCCTGGGCCATTTGGGCTTGGGCCCTCGGAAACATGCATCCGCAATTTTCGAGCCTCACCCTCAGCGCTGGTCCGCATAGCTTTTGCCATCCGTGCCCCGGGCACCAGTACCAATGGTTCATACGAAAATCTTGCACGAGTGTAAGTCCCTTATCAAGTTCAGGGTCCGTTTCCATGGACTTTAGGGCCTCTTGTTCGCTTTTCTGTAGTGTTTAAGTTGCCTTCAAAAATCCTACGCGATCTTAGATAGCTCAAACTTTGGAAATGATGGGAGTTACCATAAGGTTATGTAGGAGTCTTCCTGCCAACAGAATGAATGTAGGAGGCGGAAAAAGGCCCCAGTTATGCAGGAGCTTCCATCTCCAACCGATAATTTCTGTAAACTCCAAATGAGAACTTTCTGTCATGCCATCGCTCCCCTCCTTTTAAGGGCCTTAAGTACTACTAGGAGGAGGGTGCGGGGTGGAAGTCTACCGCTGCGTTTTGGGCTATTTTAAACTTCCTATGTCCATGCAAGCATGTTTTGAACTGGAAAATAGCAGCAAGCCTCAACACACGTGGGGTTGCTTCATGCGCGTCACAAATCCATAAATGCTTGAAATGCATCATATGCTCAGCAGTGCTTGGCATATATCGATCACTATCATCCATTAATATCATTAATATCCTTCTTATACTTACTACTCCTGCTAGTACTATTATTGCTATGAGTGCTACTATTACTATGATGACCGCCATTACCGTTGTCTTTATACTATTAATATTTATCTTATCATTATTCTTCTTTTCACCTTCATCGCTGCTACTGCCAGTATATTAGTTAGTATTAACATAATTTTGTTATTAGTTTCAGTGATGGGATGCCTTTCTTTTGACATGTTGACAGGACTTACAACTACTGTCAGAGCAACTTATCGTGGCTGTGCATATTCATTAAGGAAAAAGCACATCTCATTTTGAATGTTTTCTAGAATTGCTACATGTATTACAAATGTAAAATAAACAATAATTCTGAAATCTTCGGCTCCTGTTCTCCTCAATTTGCAATGTATGAAATCTTGACAAAATATGCGGCAAATCTGAATATGAGTTCTCATGTTTAAACTTTGCAACGCATTCAGTAAGGATTTTTATGGTGAATAACAGGAGCCTTACATCTCAGAATTTTTCTTTTAGATTTGAGAAACATGTTTTTTCGCTCAAAGTCAATGTAGTGAGGCTTGTTGTGAATGGGAAAAAGAAACTTAGGACCTGCGACCTCCCTTCAATAAGAGAGACGATCTCAGCAAGGGATTCTTGTAAGAAAATATGATGAACCCATAATCAGATAATTCTCCTGCAAACTCATAACCAAGTTAGGAATGGTTTTAATCCGGGAACTGAAAATGCAGGGCCAAAGGTTTGAGACTTAGTCTTTAAGATTGAGACACATTCAGTATATGTCAAAAGCCTTTGAAATAGTATAAATAGGCTCATAAGTATTATTCATACGGATGGAAAAGAATTATTGCAATTATTGAGAAGATTCGGGTCTCACATAAGACATTGTAGATCATGTGGATATTGGGATTAAGCAAAGGAACATACCAAATGTGAAATGCCGAAATACCGTTCACCCACGTTGTAGTTCATGAGATTTCATAGGAGTAGTGTTTTCATAAAGTAATGAATTCAATTGTTATATAATGCTCAAAACAAGCAACAGCCTTCCCCATTAGGCCACCAATGGAACCAGATCTCTGTTCCTACGAACGGAATCGGATTCTTTCTTCTCCACAATGAAGATACATGAGAGATACCATTGACTTGAGAGAAGTGGAAGCTCCAGTTCCTCTCAGGTGTTTCTTTTGACCCAATAGAAA
>CAJNIZ010005903.1:18056-28164 GCA_905231905.1 Symbiodinium pilosum | reverse complement strand
GTGGAGGGCCTAGCAGGTTTAGTCTAAGGACTTTTGGAGGGACCCCTAATAGGGACCCTTGTAGCTTATGGGGATTAATATGGGGACATCCTAGGGATATAGGGGTTATATAATGACTATATAAGGGTCATATATGGTAATGGGATGAAGGGTCCCTCTTAGGGGTCCCTCCTGAAGTCCCTAGAGTTTAGCTGACCTTAAACCTTCAACCAGGATTTACCCAAATCAATACCTTGCTTTAGAGCTCTTATTCCTTGCCACTAGAGCCTGAAACCTTGTGTGATGAGGATTTAGGAATATAGGGTCAGACCCCCTCAGCCCGAAACTTTAAACATCCAAGCCAACACTTAGGACCCCTAAATGCCATTTAGGAATTCCAGTGGCCTACCTTCTTAATTTAAGAACATTTCCGAGGCTTCAAACCGAGGAGAAAAGGCCCCACAAAAAAAACATCTTAATTTGCTCGCTTAGTCCCCCTGACCCTAAACCCTGGATATTTCTATGGTGGTTTCCATCTTCTAGCCTAAACCCTCAACTCCAAACCTGAAACCCTGAAGCCCATATAAACTTGCCACTACTTAGGGCTCTCAAATTTCCTTCATCTCAAAAATGACCCCCCCCCAACCCTAAGTAATGGTAATGAACCCTTACCTCCAAGTAGGGTTGCCCGCTAGGCCTTCATGCCCCTGGCTTCCACACCAGATGTGCCGCACGCGGTTCAGGGTTTACTGCAGTGGCCTGGGAAACTGCAAAAGGGTCTAGGGCTTTAGGGTTTACGTGGAAGAGAGAGTCGAGGGTTAGGGGACCCTGTTATATTCCAATA
Organism: Symbiodinium pilosum; assembly: GCA_905231905.1. Classification (NCBI taxonomy): domain Eukaryota; class Dinophyceae; order Suessiales; family Symbiodiniaceae; genus Symbiodinium; species Symbiodinium pilosum. The sequence continues at coordinate 27,341 of CAJNIZ010005903.1, read as the reverse complement.
TGATCTTTTGTAGCCTCATTTACTAACAATGTAGCTAATTACTCCGGTTCAGGTTTTCCCTTGCTTGCGGGTTGAGGAAGGGACAAAATACTGGAAACTGCTGTAGTATGTCAACCCTGAACCCCAACCCCTGTTTGGGCTGTACTTGCGAGTGCTGAGACGGAGAGAATAGAGGTGCCGCAATGCGGTCTAGTGTGTAGGATTTAGAGAGAATTTGAGATTGTCAAGGGGAAGTCCTCGACGCTCTTGCTCGCTTCCAGGATTTAGATTTCGGGTGTACCTAGCCCTTTCAACCTGGTTTTTTGCAGTACCTAGTATTCTTATTGTAGGATGCTTCTAGGAATCACGCATTGAATCACGGCAGTCCTATCACAGGTCTGGGGAGATTACGGCATCTTGTGTTGAGAAGATATGAGGCAGAAAGTTGGCTGCGCTGCAGAAGGGACATGGCAAGTCTCTGCTGGTTGCCCTCTTTTTAAGCTTGCAGTAACAGTTACCGTAAGAGGTAACAGGATCTATGATAGCCCGTCTATAATCCCCCTTTGTTGGACAATGATTGTGAGGGCGTGAATGGCCCAACGCTGGGTACTAGAAATCCTGCATGACTGTAGGTACCTAACCCGAAACCGCTAAACCCTAAACCCTAAGTTACCACAGGAACTATATTGCTACAGTATACTAAGGTCATGCAGGATTACTAGTATCAACGGTATAACTCCGCCGTTTACGTGCTTCGGGCTTGGGGTTTTGGTGCTTAGGGCTTTTTTGCAGAGTGAGCACCTTGTACGCTCATGGAAAGCTGTAGATTGCAGGGGTTGGGGCTGCAGGCATGGGCAGATTTGGGCTGGAAGCACGACCCACCTAAACAGTCGAATGTCTTGCGGTAATCCCTCTGCAAGGGTGTTTTTTGAATGTGCGGTAGAATGCCTCACATGCACTAGGGCTCCATGTCTACAAATATTACTTACATTGGGTCCCAAAGTCTGCAAATATTACCTGCATTGGACTCTTTGGAGCCTTAGGGATTGAGTTGTCTTCCAATTTCGATTTGGGTCCTATATACCCTTACATACTCCCCATATATCCCTACATATCCCCCTAGAACCCCTTTTAAAGGGACCCTATTATTTGGGCACTTGGACCCTTAGGGAATTAGAGCCCGAGGGATGATGTAGCTTCAAGATCATCACCATTCTCCGAGATGTGTTTGCAGGGTGCAGGCTGAGGTTTGGTCTTAGCTTTGTTTGGAGGCTACTGAACGACAATTCGTGGTTCTGTTGCGTGAGCATAACTTGAATTCAGCTACTATAATGGGGAACCATACTAATGACTATCTACCTATAAAAATGTACACACCTGCCATGATGGTTTAATTCAAGCATACCACACAGCAATGTTCTTCTTGACCCGAGCCATCATCAGCAACATTCTCCTCGTCATCAACAACAGCAACAGTGGAATGTTTTCTCTTCATGCGTACCATTGTTGTTACACTTGAGTTCCTGCTGTTTACTCTCGACATCAGTACTGCCCTTGCTACTGTTATTGGCATTGTAACCCTAAACACTAATTACACCCTTACTTATTATGGTGGTTGGGATTCTTCTTCCTACCGTTATCATTGTCATTATTTTTGTCTTTCCTTTGTCATTCGCACACCCCAGAAAGGGGTGGGTCAGAAAAGAAAGGTGCAGCAGATGGTCCTTAATGAGCCGATCCGCCTCGGGGGTGGTAGTACTGAGCAGAGATCGTGGCCAAGTCCTCACCTGGGGCGTAGGGAATGTAGGATTTCGGGTTTAGGGGATTCATGTGGGCTATAGTCTAAACTCCTAGTATCCTGCTTAATCAGCCCTTTAATATTCCCGTATATAATCCCCTATAGGCCCCTCTTTAAGGAGTTTAGACTATAGCTCATGTGGGGTTTAGGGGATTGAGGAGATTGAGGGAAGGGTTTGCAGTGTTTTCGGGCTTTGGAAACCTTCCTTCAGGATGTCCCCTTAGACCCTGAAACCTACAGTCCATAAGCCACCAAGAGTAGAGCTGCCCTAGAGAAATTGATAGGTTCCTGTAGTCCTGAATGGGGCATAGACTAAAGGTTTTAGTATAATGTAGACCCCTGATTAGAAGAAGAAAAAAAACCTTTTAAGGGACTCAATACTAGGATTTCTATTGTAATCCCTACTAAGGGGAGGGTGTTTCTTAATCACGGCTCTGGGTTAGGGCCTCTTTTGGGTGTTTAGTGCTTAGAGTTCAGTGCCTTGGCTTAAAGCCACCTTGGTGCTCTCAGTTGGACGGGGTCCCCGCCCGATACCTTGAATCCTAAACCTAAATCGCACACCCTAAATCCTATACCTTGAACCCTAAACCCTACACCCCATAAGGGGCCCCCACACGAAATCCTAAACCGGCTAATGGCCAGGGTTCCCTCAGCGTCCGCCATCACGGCGTCGCCCTCCGCCCAGCTCATCCTCGAGGCGGCCGACTGTCCTGAGCAAGCTCGGTTTGTAGCTTGCGTACTTGCATGTGTTGGTGGAAGGTTTTTGGGTGCTACATGCGGGTGCTAGGCCTACGCTCGCATGCCCTGGTTGGCCACGACGAGTGTGAAGACCCACGATGTGGATGGGCTCGTGAAAAAGCTCTTAAAGGAGGAGTGCCTGAACGACGAGCTTCAGGGTCATGGGCTTGTTTGTTTCTAGTTTGGCTTGCTCTGTTGTGCTTGTCAGATGAACAAAGATCGCTTGAATGGCCTCATTCTGATTGGGCGCGCCGTGGCCAATGCACCTGAATCATTGGATGGCTCGTGAAGGGTGCACCCATCCCCTTGTGTGATGCACACTCTCCGAGACGTTTGCTGGAAGTATCGTGAACTTCTGAGGGGTCTGAGCCTCACCCGGTCGTCCACTTCTAGATTGGCTTGCAGCAGGCACACGACAAAGCGGCCTCCGTGGAAGAAGCGCCCTTGGCTGCGGCAGCCTCCGCAGAGGGTCGGGAAGATGAGCCACGTGCGCAGCCAGCAGCTCAGACGGCAGCACAACCAGCAGCGCAGGCTCAGCAGGCCGGGTTTCTGGAAGGGTTGCTTCCAGGAGAGAGCGTTTGTAATCCGTAGCTAAAGGCAAACATTCCCGGAGTTCTCAAAGAATCTAAGGAGCTTTCCTGTGCGCTGCTGGCTTTTGTGCTTTGGTGGCAGGCTTCCGTGGGGGTTGCGAAAGCGTTCGGAACTCATTGCTTTCCATGGCCTCCTGTTGTCTCTCTGTCACGATCTGAGGACACTGCTTGCAGGTACAGGCGGCAGTTATCTTTTTGTTGAAGCCTTCATGTTCTGAGCATGCTTCCGTGAAGCTTGGGGGCGCCGCGCTCCAGGAGCTGTTGACTTCCTGCAGAAGCTCAACGCAAGCCGCGCTTGACAGAGCGCAGGACGCGTTTCAGGAGCATAATTCGAATCCGTGCTATGACCCCAGCCGTTCTGCGTAAACCTGCTGCGTGGTCTGACACGCGTACTTGCTTGCTCCTCAACACAGTAGCCGCTCCTTGCGATTTGCTCAGGACGGTCGGCTTGACGGTGCTGAGCGTCTTCCGCAGGTTCCCTTGCAGAACATCAAGACTGTCCTCTGCGAGAATGAAGTCTCCCGATGGATCAAGTAGCTTGTAGACCTGCGCTGCTTGCTGATCAGCGCAGTCAGGGACGGGGCGATTGAAGCCGTCCGGTTAGGACGGGCCCAGCACTCCAATGGACCTGCTCCTGCAAGAAGGCTGCAGTCTTACACCCTGGGGCTTTTTCCAAATTCCTCACCAATTTGTTCCTGATATGCTCGAGTGTCGTGGTTGCGAAGCTTTTGGTGAAGACGCCGTTCCCCATTACCTTGGAAATGGAATGCTGGCTTCACTTGAAGCCTGCGTTTCCAAACTGGTCTTCACGCAAGAGGACGGGAGCCAGGAACTCCAGCTGCGGTGGCCGTGCTCCCAGAATGGCTTGCATTCTGAGCACGTGCAAGATGTCTAGCTTTCTTTGTCAGAGCGGAGCTGCAAGGGGCGCGCCGAGTGGCACCATCTTTGGGCTCCCTCGATCCCAGCAAATGCGCCGTCATCAAGAGGGATTCTTTGGTCGCAGGCAAAGTCGCTGCGCCTTGGCAGCATGATACATGGTCTTGACACAAGCACTTTTTTTCTGCTTGCATAATTTGTTTATGTTCTGACCATCCCCCTGAAGACCCGGATGAAAACTTTACCAAAAAGAAGTCTTTTCAGTTTAGAGCTTCGGGTATGAGCCCTACATTCCGCTCCTAAACTGTGAGCCATGCCTAGTCATGTACACCTGTCTCATGCCTAGAAAAGCCGAAGCCACGCAACAAAAAGGCGCACAACCTAACGCCTCATATTTCCATTTTCCCTGAATATGGGAGTTGCTCGGTAGGGCTATATGTAATCACAAATGAAAACGCCAATGATCTCCGTAGAGGTCCTATACTTCCCATATGATCCTTCACGGCCCAGGCTTAAAAACCGTAAGCTCTGAAGTCTTGAAGGCGAAGCGTGCCAAGATGCCGGATGCGAAGCTCGCCTACCATGACATATCTGAGGCTGCTACCAATGACGACCCAGGCGCTTTGAAAATCACGATGAACACGAAGGTCGTGTATGCCCCTTCACCGCACAAGGAGGGGACAGGCGAGGAGGATGCCGGGGCCAAGAAGGCCAGCTTGCAGGCCCGCGCTGGGTGCCTCTTGCCCATGAGGGCATGGAAGGCATCTGTGACTGGGGCTGTCTTCGCGTGTCGCTGGGCCCCAACTGGGTTGATCCCAGACTTTATAAACTCTCAGCACAGACCCCCAATGCAAAAGGCGTGAAACCCCGTATGAGCTACTGTCAACACACGTAAGGGTAAAGATAGAGGTCCCTAGGTTGTTTAAAGCAGTCCCAAATATATTCCCAAAGAAGAGCCCATGTGTAGCTCACGTAGACCTTGAACCCTACGTCCTAAACCTCTGCCCTACACGCTCCTATAACCCCCTTAAACCCTGAACCCTAAATCCCCACATGCTGCTCAGGTCTCTTCCTCACCGTAAGACGCCCGAGAGAAGTGTCCGACTGATGCAGGAGTTGCAAAGCTTGCGGCCTGTTTGCTGGCAGGGTTTGTGCTGAGGGTATAGGGTTTAAGGTGGGTAGTTTTTGAAAAAGGGATACTTTTAGACCCAAAAATCTGATTGCATGCTTCTGTTAGGTTTGTGAGTTGCATGAGAACGCAAACTGCTCATATCAACCACCATAGAAACACCGAAGCCCAAGGCCCAAAGCTTACGCTCGGATCAATGCATGCTCGCCCTAGCAACGACAGGGCGAAGAATGGAAAGCCAAAACCGCTGCCATGATATGGATATATGGTGAACCCTTAAAAATCTAGCCATAGTTGTGGCACTCTTGGGAATTGTGGGAGTGCTTTGCAGATCCATCCATTTAAGCAACCACCAATGTATCTTTATGGGGGGTGTTTCCCCAAAGATCTGCATAGGGATATATCGATCAGGATATGTAGGGTTCAGGGTTTTAGGGTTTCCCAAAATCAGGTGTCCTGTTTTAGGGATAGTAAGGATTGCAGCATATTGGGGTCCATAGCGGAGTTCCCCAATTCATGCAAGCACCCATATTATGACCTCAGATTCCTCGATTATCGCAGTGCAGGGTACCTCAAATAGACCTCCTCCAAATATTCACAACTATTCTGCTTTTACATCACAGAGGTTATGAATTCCTAGGCCCGAAGCCCGAAACCTTAACACAGCAAGCCTCCAGCCCAATGTTTTGTTCTGTCGGACCTGCAGGGCTTACGTAGACCACATGAAACTCAAATAACCCCATTACCCACATCAAAGCATGATATGACACCTACATGGGGGGGTTGCCCACCCCGAATTGTTCCCAAGTTTAGGGCTTAGGCCCTTGAATCTTCAACCCCGACACCCTAAACGAACTCACCAATCAGTGCAGTAGGAGCGCTGTTCCCACTACGATGGCCCAGCGCGCGCCAGCGGAAGCAGAGAAGGCTGTGGGACGATGAGGGGGTTTCTTTTGAATTGGATTATAGAGGCTATGTCGGGCTATAGGGACTCATAGCGGTTTAGGGTTCAGGCGTTAGGATTCAGGGTTCAGGGTGGAGGGTTCACGGTTCAGGGTTTGGGGATAACCCATTGAATGCTTATTGAATAAATACGGGCAGTCAGGGTTTAAGGTTCCTTCTGATTGGAATGGGTTTGGTACGTGAGTATTGTCAGACATACAAACATATCCGGTGCAATTTCATCAGGTACATTGGCGGCCACTCTAAGTTGGGCTTTGGGTGGATAGTCATTCGGATGAACCCTGCTCCTACATGGAGATATTCTGGTCTTCCTCGTGCGTGGCTTCATGAGTCGTTTTCGTGCGTGCGTATGTGTAATCCAGCCAACTGCAATTCCTTACACATATATATCTATATTGCATATAAGCATAGGAGGGATTATGTGCGGGTTATATTCCTGTATTCCCCATTCACCACCAGTAAGTTTTTCTCAAACATGTCCCAAAATGTAGTGTCCTGAGCCATTGGGGACTTTTGTATTCCTGCATGGTAGCCTCCAGTTCCGCAAATATCCTTTGGATGCTGCTCCCGCGTAGCAACAATTGGGATAAGAACGGATTATGTGTTTTTTGCCCTTCGTTTTCCCCTGTTGTACACGGTTAATGGGTGGGGGCAGGACCCAAGGTACAGGGTTTGGGGAGAAATTGTCAAGATCTGGTCACCTAGAGGCAACGATCTAGACGCTCCCAGTACATCTAGGGCTACAGGATCCCTAGCTGTGGGTTGTGGGTATTGAGGCCAGAAAAACAGGTACTTGAAGGGTCTTAGCGCTATGGAGCTATTTGGTTCGAGGCAGTATATAGAAGCACTTGGAGCACAGAGAAGAGACATCCCCCGAAAAGAGTCAGTATGCATCTTGCCCCCCTCTGTTTCTACATTCCGTCAATCCTGGATTCCACCTCCTACACCCACTAGGTGCGCAGCGCATAGCCGTCCGCAGGCAGAAAATGTTGGTTCTTACAAGTCGAACCGGAACGGCTTTCGGCTGTTAAAACGACATGGAAAACCTGAGAGTCTTGAAGCTGCTTCTCGTGTCGAGAAGCAGGAAGTTCCCAAGCTACATCCATCACTTCAGAAAGTCATGTCATTTGAGGCGCTGGATTCCATGGACTGACATCGCTGCAAGTCATCTGAGTACACAACCCGGCTGCTCCGCATTTGATTTAGCTGGCAGCCGATTGACGGACCCCGTATGCCCAGAAACCGCTGTCATATTTCAGAATTCGTGAAAGGCCTATGAAACCATGGAGACCTCAACTGGTTCCTGGCTTAAAGGGTCCATGCAGGCATATACGTAGAATATATCTGGCTCTCGAAGTCAGTATATGGAGTACCCTTGGGCCTTGAGTATAACATATACACACATATGCGTACACACCTACATAAACCCAGTAGGTGAGCCTTACATGCTATAAACCCTAGACATTGAAAACATCTCTAAGCCTTCAACCCTAAACCCCACGTTCTCAACCCTAAACCCTGATCCCTAAAATCATGGATTTGGCAGCCCACCTACCATGGCTTTCAACCTGCCAGGATTTGCCTCAGCACAGCCACGGGAAGCCCCCACGTGGGCCTCCAAGAGCCTCCCAGAACTCATTATTCTCTAGTTGATCCCCAGCTCACCATCAGCAGCAACAGGTTTTATAGGCCAACAATCTTGGATTGTAGAAGCTAGAAGGCGCTGGCTATAAATATGCTTTTGGTTGTTGACCAAGCTGGACCTCACCGAGCTTAGGTCCTAAGACCCCCTTGGGAATAGGTTTATGTGGTTAAAGCCGCCTGGGATAGCGTGGGGTGGGTAAATGCGTTAGATGACCAGGCTGGGTCAGGCCACAGCAGCATGTTGCACAGCACGAAACGTTCTGTGGTATGATTTTTTTTGCGTCAGCGCTATCTAACAGCAAGCCCCAAACCCGAAACAGTGAACCCGAAACCCTAAACAGTAAACCTTAAACCTTGAACCCTAAACAATAAACCCTAAATGCTAAACCCTAAACAATAAATTCCGACCCGGACTGCTTAAGCCGTTCCCACCCAGTACTAGGGTGGTCACATACTGAGGAAACACGTCAGCCTTTACACCCGTATTAGATAAGACAATGGGATCAAATGTCTCAGCCGTCGCGCCCACATTTTCAGCCTCCTTCCAGGGGGGCTTCCAGGGGGCGGTCCTGGACCGCCCGCAACAAATTCCTTGGCGGTAGGTCTTTTTTTTTGGAGGCAAGGTGCCTTGGAGGCCTCCTGAAGTTTTTTGAGGCCCGGAGGCCTCTGGACACCTCTGGAGGCCCCGCATGCGGAATGTTGACTTGAGAGTTGGCGAAAAGACGAACGTGTTGACAGGATTTGGGTAGCCAGTGATGTCCCACAGCGGGTGGCGGATTTTGAAGAAAGCCCAGTTTCAATGGCGTCTAGGGCGACGTGCACGAGGTTCCGGGCGCAGGACGTGCCACCACCAACAGATCCCTGGAAGTGGGGTGGCGCCATCGGCCCTGCGCAGGCAGACGCCTTAAACCATAAATTATGAGCCCGCAACCCTGCACCTTAAACTTCAAACCCTTAGCCCTAAACCTGGAATCCCAAACTCTAAACCCTAAACCTTAAATCCCTAAAATCTGCCCCTTAGGCGGTGGCTTCGGCAGCCTCGAGGATGCCTTTCCCTCGCGGCAGGGTAATGGAGGCGCTCGCGTTTTTCAGGTTTTGGGGATGAGTTTTCGATAGGGCTTAGGGATGTTTTGGGGCGGAGGCTAAAGGGTTTAGGACATAGGACTTAGGGTTTATGAAATTTAAAAGTTTAGAGTGGTTTCGCAGCCCCTGTAGGGTTTAGGGTTTCGGATTTACAGTTTCGGGTTTAGGGTTTATAGACCAAGTAATTCACGCGTAATTTTTGGCGCCTTTAACGTACCACCCTGATGCGGTAACTGTTAACATGTTATAAGGTTGTTTTGTGCACGTTGGGAGGCAGTGCGTGGCTTCCTGAGGTGAGGGCGCGACATTTGGGGGAACGGTTGCTTTTGGATCGGCATGCCTGCTGTTATGATTTTTGGATTAGAATTTCGTAGTCCTAATTTAATTTTCCCTTAGTAAAAACGGCCAACGCGCGCCGAAACGAGGCGCTTAGCCAAATAACCCACGTCTGCCGGTGTTTCCTACACTTGGCGCCCACGGGCACC
>CAJNIZ010005903.1:6298-17115 GCA_905231905.1 Symbiodinium pilosum | reverse complement strand
GCGCGGTTACACCAGGCTGGAGGGATAAACCTTCAGCCCTAAACTAACCATGTGCACCCAAAACGCCCAACGCCTATGCCAACCCTAAACCCTAAACCCTGAATTTCCTAAACCCTTAAACCCCTAAACCCCAAAGCATAAACAGTAGTTTCCGTTTTCTTCGCCATTATCCCTATATTACCCCCCAATATAACCCAATTGCCAAGCCCGTTTTCCGCGAGGTGGCTTTGGGAGCCTGGAAGATGCCTTCCCGCCGCGGCAGGGCAGCGCAGGTGCCGACTTACTGGCGGTTGTGGGGTTAGGGCTTTACAGGGTTTAGGGGCTTCAGGGCCTAATTATAGGGTTTAGGGTTTGAGGGTTGAAATTTTCGGGTTTACAGTTTAATGGTTCGTAAGTGGGGAATGATGGAATTGGGTAACAGAGAGATTTTTCTACAAGTTTCTATTTAAAAAAAAGTAGGGATGCGTTCCTCCGTTCCTTGCGGACGACCAGCCAACTTGGCAATTCAGTAAGTTTTGGGGAGTAGGGCTTATGGGTTTAGGGTCTAGGGCCTCGGATGAGGAGGGTTCAGGGTTGCCAGACTCGAGTTTCTGAAGGGCTGTGCCGAGGACGTCGGTTTTGGCCTTTTTGGGCTGAGGGTGTGGGATAGGCGGTTCGAACAATCGAGGTTCTCCGAGGATCCTGGCTAGGTATGTAGGTATGAGCTTTAGCCCAAACTAGGCTCCCCCTTAATAGCTCCTATAGTACTCCCCTATATTCTCCCCTACTATGTAACAGCTCTTAAGGAGTTTAGACTAGAGCTCATATGAGAGTAGTTTAGTTGGCTCACAAGAGGATCATAAAGGTCGGCAAATGAAGTTAGCACGTCCTGATCGGTAGCACTGTCGTTTGCGTAGTGTACTTAAGGCTGAGGGGTTCAGAGCTGCGCCGCACTCATAATAACCCTGGGGTTCCACATGATAATTTCCCAAAATAAGGGGACCCCAATATAGACCCCAATATACTATAGTGCATATTATGGGAACTCCCAAAAAGGTACCCCTAATTTTGGGAAATCCGCAAACAGCCCAAGTGCCCAGCACCTGGACCTGGTGACCTGGAGACTGCAACCCGATGGCCTCACCTGTATGCGTGCTACGCGCGCCACTGCCAGGACTCGAAGGCGGCGTTTGTGTGCGAGTCTGCTTCGGCTGCTTATGGCCGCTATTACCAGAAGGTGGTGTGCGGCATCGAACTGAACATTCCTCTATACGGCAGACATGGAGCAAAGCACGTGTTCTTGAAAGATGCAGTGATGCGCTTGGGGGCCCTGTGATGGGGCAACCGTATGGCGCTGGGTTACTCACGAGGAAGAGCTCATCGCACCCATCTAAAAACCATAAGGGTCCAAGTACCCAATAATCAGAGACTTGCGCAAACCCTGTACTATAACTGCTAGCTGCTAGTACCCAACATCCAAAGCCTCAAGTGGCTAATTATTGGGTACTTGGATCTGTTGGGTGCACTAAATCCTAGTTATGGAGTACCTGGATCCTTAGGGTTTTATGTTAGGCGCCAGCCCCCCTTCAGCAATTCCATTCCCAGTAGCTTCTAGTATACCAGAATGGAAACATTTACTATCAGGTGGGTGGCAGGGTTTTGAACCTTTTAGGGAGATACTCCTATGTAACCCCGCATAACCCTAGTTTTCATGTTGCTTTCCATGGTCTTTTCCATATGGCTCCCTGTTGTAAGCCTAAATCGTGGCAGTGAGACCTACCTGAACTTCAAACGTATGTAATTCATTGCATTTTTCGTGATTTTAAGCCATAAGTTCACTTACTTTTGGGTTCCAGAAGAAGCCCTAAACCCTAAGCCCTCAATTCCTGAAGCCCTCCCTGGCCAACAGGTTTCTCCGGCGGGCTTGAGGCGCGGTGGCAGATGGCTTTCATGTATCCGGCTGGGATGATGGTAGGTAGCTATATTCCTCAAATAAAACATGGGGGTTCCAAGAATTTTAGGTTCATTTGGGGGTCCCGGTAAAAACCCTAAACCCTAAACTCTACCCCCTAGACCCTAGACCGCATATATGTGGGGTTTGTATTCTGCCCCCATTTCTGCAAACTCCCACCATATGCTCCCAAATTATCCCTTTATGCAATCGCTACATGCCCCGAAAATGGTTTGGGGGAGGCTGTTTAGGGTTTAGTTGCGTGACCTTGAGTTTTGGTGTGAGGATCAGGACAAGACAGACAGGCATAATGTAGAATATGTTAAGCGCAGGCACTGGCATTGGCGGTAATCATGTCCGCCACCTCTCCCCTCTCCCTCATCACCCCTCCCCAAAACCCTAAAGCCTAAACCCTTCTCTTTCATCCGCCAGCCGCGGGCCTGAACCAGAGCTGCTCACTTCATTGCCCCCCATAGTCTACGGTTGAAACCCTGGGCCCCGAATGTGGGCCCTCAGGCATTCATATTATGGTTGAGGTTTTGGGTGTTTTGGTTTAGGGTGGAAGGTTTAGGGTTGAGGGTTCTTCTAGGGACCCCTGAGGGGCAAATATAGGGTATATCTCTCTTTGATCCTTGAGGACCCCCATAACCCCAAGTCGCTACACCCCAAACCCCCCAAACCCTAAACCCTAACCCCTACCTGGACCCCGAAAATGTGCAAGATAAGCCCCTTTACGGCTGTCATGGCTGTTATCATGAGTTTAAGGCCATTATTTTACATACTTTTGGGGTTTAGGTAAACCCAAACCCCCGAAACCCTGACAAGCTGCTAGACGCGCCCTACCAGGATGCTTTTCCACCGCGGCGCAGCGGCGGTCTGCAGGTATTTCCGCTTCGGTTCTTTTTTTCCTTACCCCAAGGGTTCCTATGTTGGGTCATAAAGTTCAGGACTACAGGATTAGGGTTCAGGGATTCAAGAGTTCGGGATTAATGGTTCGAGTTTAGGGCTTAAGTGTAATAATTGGGTCTTGGAGTCTACCTATACCCCAAAAGTATGTAAAAGCATAACCCTAAACCCCAAACCCTAAATAGGGTTCATCTGCAAGGTTCGGATACTGAAGATTGGGGGGTTGCAATCTTCTCTGCTGTGGGATGTACTTGGGCACTTTCGGTGTAAGGTTTAGGGTTTAGGTTTGCTTGTGGGTCTCAGGTGCTTGTGTACGGGTTGTTGGCCGCCTATGCAGCCTCAACCGATTTTCTCCAGATTCCAAATGAGTAGGTTTTTTTTGGTGGTTGAACCTAGTAAGATTATATTCCTTATATAAAATACTATACCCAAAACGAGGATATATTCTTACTCTATATTGGGTACCATAGTATCCCCAAATAAAATACTACTCAAATGATTCAAAAGCAGAAGTTTTTGGGCAGACCTCTTCCAAGTGGCTTGTGCACCCAACCCTAAACCCTAAACCCTCAGGCAAAGTGGTGGGCCCTGAAATCTGTTACGATAACCTAAGGATAGAACTATGGGCCCCTAGTATAGGCCCTGCATCCTAGGGTCGGTGTATGTCGGTTCGATTTTCGATAAGAGTCTACAAGCCTAAACCTTAGACTCTAAACCCTAAACCCAAGCCTAGTTAAAGGGAGTTCCTAGTATATTTCCTAAGAAGGAACCATGTCCACTCAAGTATGTAGGAAACATTGACTGCGGCTCATCTCCTTGTCATTCGTCATTCGATTAACTCAAGGCCTAAACCCTAGACACTAAACCTTAAATCCTATAACCTACATGACTCTCCTTATTCGATTATCTCAAGCTTTTTGGAGGGTCAGGGGTGGATTTAGTGAGATTAAGTTAAGCATAGGGACAGTTGGGCTTATTGCACGGCTTATAGGGGCTATGAGCATCCCTCAACCCATAAACCCTAAAACCTAAACATCAAACCCTAAACCCTAAATAGCAGTTTCCATTTTCTTTGCCGTTATCCGTATATAACCCTACGGTATACCATAACCTAATCCTGACCTCTGTGATGTAAGTTCCCCTGACCCTCCAACCCTAAACCCTAAACCCTTAAACCGAGGTGTTGCGTCGGGGTTGTCACAAGCAGCCCCGCCCCCGCCAGTGCGTGCCAGGGCCTGGGCTGCCATCAGCAGTCAGCGCCTAGGAAGCCCAAAAGGCAGAAGAGGCCGCCAAGGCACGTCGCAGCGTTACAGCCCCGAGGAGATCCATGACCTCTACTCTCCGACATTATTTTGCACACAGCTCGACTGACCCTAGCGCAGGAGGACTCCATCAACATGAGGCGTGCAGATGGGGGGTTTGTTCTGTATGCCAATTGCAGCCCAGCAGGAATCGTCCAAACCCTTCTTCACATTCGCACCTGCACAAGAAGTTTCTGGGGCCCAAGTAGCTATGTACCGTATGGGTTGCTGGACCTTTTGTGAAGCCTACCTCAAAGACTCCCGAACTCAAATTACCAATTTTATAGGGTTTAGGGTTTAGGCATGTCCTTTTTGTGCCTGTTTGAGCTCTCTATAGCGCGTGCGCGGGGGACCCAGATAACACCCTAGATCCAGAATCCTGAGCACACTTTGCCAGCTTACACTTGAATTCTGACCCCCAAGCCCTAGGCCCCGAGACCCCAAACCCTAAACCTCCAACCCTAAACCCTAAACCTTCAATATCTGCATCTTCAGCCCAAAACATTAAATCCTAAACCCCAGACCTTGAGTCCCATGCCCAGACTTGCAAACCCTATATTCTTCCAAAACCTAAACCCTACATATCCTTATTATATGTATACATATATATCACTATATGAGCCATATTCTAACCTCTTCTAAACTCCGTGAAAGGGGCTTACGTAAGGGAATATGATAAGGCTTATTTAAGGGGATGCTAGACTGTAGCTCATATATCCCCAGATAACCTCTACAACCTCCCTTGAAAGCCTTGATCCTAAAGCCTAAACCCCAAACCCTAGACCCTAAACCCTAAACCCTACTATAGCCCTAAACCCTCAATCCCTCAACCCTAAACCCTACTATAGCCCTAAACCCTAAACCACTTCCCGGAGGAATCGCCTGCGCCTGCCCCAGCAACTGGGAGCCTCGAGGCCTGGCTGCCATGAACGTAGGGTTTGGGGTATGGGGCTTAGGGTTTCAGGTTCGGGGTTTAGGGTTTAAGTTTAGGGTTTAGGGTGCGGGGTTAGGATGTTTGTTCTAAGGTTTCGGTTTAGGACAGGATTCACGGACCTTCCTACAACCTCGAAATAGGGCTAGCGGCTAGAGGATCGCTGATAGCGCGGCTTTAGGCAATGATAGAGGGTGGCGGGTCTGGATTTCGGATTTATAGGGTCTAGCGCTCGCAGGGAAAGATTCAAGGGTACCTAAACCCCAAAAGTACGTAAAATAATAGCCCTAAACCCATAATGATAGCCATAAAGGCCATTATTTTACATACTTTTGGGGTCAAGGTAGTCTCAAGGCTTAGGCTCCTGATTTCGTTTGAGTGGAGCTTGAGCTGCGAAATATTGTTTCCCCAAAATAGTCCTCTTTGGGGGGTCCCCTAAACCCTACACCCTAAACCCTAAACCCCTAAACCCCTAAACCCTAAACCCTAAACCCCAAAATAGTCCTCTTTGGGGGGTCCCCTTGATAACGTCTTTAGTAGATTGGAGTCCGCACTGGGGTTCCCTATTCATGGACACTATCATATGCTTAGAGAAGCGCAGGCTGAAGAGTTGCGAGCTGAGGGTTTACTTCCTCTTCTAGTTACCTAGGGCCTGCAGCGTTTAGGCTCTAGGGTTCAGGGTTTGGCGTTTAGGGCTCAGGAATTGTGATGCGAACGTTAGAACCATTTTCGGGAGCGCTTCCCTCATGTCAGTCCCTTCCCCCCCAAAGTGTGTTGGGGGGGAATCATCATGCGTTGAGGGTATCAGGATTTGGGCATTGCAAACAATATTCCTGAATATTCTCTCTTTTTTTACGTATGTATATACATTTTTTGTCGTGAACCATGCCTCCGAAACCTGATTCCAGGTAAAAGTTCCATATAGCATGCCGCCTTAGGCGCCAAACTCGGAGGGCTAGCCTGAACCTTAAACCCTAAATTCCCTGGACCCTAAGCTTCTCCTGGCCCTATTCAGCGGAAACCGTTAATTCGAGGATGTGGGGATATCTATACATCAAGACGGCCCCTATAGGGACCCTAGAAGTATAGGGGTGTTATTGTATGTTCAAGGATGGTTAGTGTAGGAACCCAAGGTTCAAGGTTTTTGGTTTCGGGTTTCCGGGGCATTCCCTTTAAGGGTTGCACAGCCGATCTTTTGACATTCTCCCAAACGTCTACATTGTTTTAAGTTTTTGCCTGACAGCATCCATGTTGTCCGCCTAGCTCAGCATTCCCACTGTAGTTAGTCGGGCAGCAGTGTCAGGCGCAGGGCAAGGAACCTAAACCGTAAACCCTTAACCCTAAACCCTGAATCCTGAGCCCTAAACCCTAAACCCTACACCGCGTGGCTATATTGTCTTCCATTCGGAGCCGTGGATTTCTGCCACTCGCACCATTCGGCCTCAAGCATCGCATATGAGACATGCCTCGGGTGTCCATATACACCCATAAGGTAAAGATACCAAATACGTGGCACAAGTCCTTTCTTTAGTAGTACCTCGCTTACTCTAGGTATTCGAAACTCATTATCGCAAGCTTCCCATATTTACTAGATGGCCGATGAACTTCAGCAGTATTCCTCTCGACGCTTTTTGGCTAGTTCCCACATTCAAGACTGGTCAGAAGCCAAAATCCAACGCCCAAATCTAAATTCCAAATTTAAGCCCCGACTTGGGCTATACCCAGATTAGTGAGAACCCTAAACGATTCTTCAGACTTACCTGGACCCGACAAGTAGGCAAAATAATCGCCCCAAACACTTTAAACATAGCCTAGCAGGCCATTATTCCACATACCTTTGGGCTTCAGGTAACCCTAAACCCTATATTCCTAAGCTATCCTTCAGGACCTACAGCTATTCTCAAGGATCTACAGTCCCCCTTAAGTAGATAGAATATGGCTTTGGGTATATCCTAATAAGATCTCCATATACCCCCTATTCTATCTACTTAAGGAGGACTATACCCTAAATCCTAAACCTTTAACCCTAAACCCCTAAACCTTAAACCCTAAACCCTAAACCCTAAACCCTGTTTTCTATCTACTTAAGGGGGACGCTACGCCTTTGAGAGATGATAGCCTTGGAGCCATGAGACAAGCTTTGGAGGTGGAGGAGACCCTGGGCTCGTACAGCCTAAGGTTGGGGGTTTAGGGTTGAGGGTTGTTAGGGGTTTTAGGGGTTTAGGGTTTTGGGGTTTAGGGTTTAGGGTGTATTTTTTGGGGGGTTTTGGGGTTTTGGGGGTTTTGGGGTTTAGGAGTAAGGGGTTTAAGGGTTTTGGGGGTTTAGGGGTTTAGGAGTTAGGGGTTTAGGGTTTTGGGGTTTAGGGCTCTAGTTTTTTAGGGGCTTAGGGTTTAGGAGTTAGGGGTTTAGGGTTTAGGGGTTTAGGGGTTTGGGGGGTTTTGGGGTTTAGGGGTTTTAGGGATTCAGCGTTTAGGAGTTAGGGGTTTAGGGTTTAGGGTTTTTAGGGGTTTAGCGTTTAGGGGTTCAGGGGGTTAGGCGTTTGGGGTTTAGGGGTTTAGGGTTAAGATGTAATCAAACCAAGGTTTGGGTTGTAGGGTTTAAGGGGTTTATCACACATTCCCCTTCAAACCCCACAAGCCTTACACATCAGGGAACGTGCCTGGACCCCAAAAGTATGCAAAGTAATGGCCTTTATGGCTGTTACTGTGGGTTTAGGGCTTTTAGTTTACATGCTTTTGGGGCTTAGGTAAGCCCTATCAAACCAAGTTTTGGGTTTTAGGGTTTTAGGGTTTGAGGGTGTTAAGGGTTTTAGGGTTTAGAGGTTTAGGGTTTTTAGGGGTTTAGGATAGGGTTTAGGGATTTAAGAGTTTAGTGTTTGGGGGTTTAGGGTAGGCCCTAAACTCTGCACCTTAATCCCAAAGTCTTCACCCTTGATTTAAAGTCCCTGAGGCTACTCTACTGTAGAGGTGAATTACAAGCATAGGGTGTTGTAGTCCATTCGACAATACCTTTATACGCGTTGTAAGGGAATACTGTCGGTGACCTCACCTTTGGCAGCTTCGTGGAGGCCTGGCTGGTGATCCTAAAGCGCGACGGCGAGCCCAGGCAGCTTGACATTGCCGCGGACTTTGAGGAAGCCGCCAGCATCATTCATAGGATCGTGGCTCCCATTCAGCAGGTGCGAGAGCTATATAGCCTCCTCGATTGGAGACGCGGGCAGCGACACAACATGGAGATCTTGCATCAGCTGTCTCGCTGGACGCCGTCTCCAAGCTTGCCTCCCGCGGAGAGGGTCGCCGAGATCAAAGACCAGCCGGGGGAGCCGCAATCGGCCCTTGGGACTACCCATTCTATAATACCTTGCTGCAGGGCTAACGGGTCCTGGACCTCAAACCCTGCAGAGCCCATTCTGCCTAAAACCTGACCCCTACACCCTGAACCCTAATGGGCCCGTTGGACTTTCTATCATTCTTCTGCAACATACATTATTAACTAGCGGTTTTGCACGATGCGTTAAACGTCATGTTTTAGTACCCAGCTTGAGACATGCGTGGGAACCACAGAGGGGGCAAACAAGGGCCAATCAATTTGATATTTGACCATACACCTTAAACCCTTACCCTATACCCTAGACTCTAATATACTCCCACAAACATCAAAGAGGTATACTGCTTAGAGCCAGCGGGAAACTGGCAGCTATAGGCCTTAGACCCGCAACCCTAAACCCGAAACCCCAAAACCCTAAACCCTGAGCCCTTGTCCCGATCCCGAAGTTGCCTTCGCTCTAATTATACCCCCTGTATGAGCTGTAGTCTAAACTCCTTAAAGGAGTTTATATTGGGGAGCATATAGTAGGAGTCTAGACTATAGCTCAGATATCCCTAGTTTCCATTTCGATGTCCAGGTTCTTTTCCATTTCATCCTCCAGTATTAGGGAAGAGTGCCTACATACATAGAGGCCCCCCCTAGACCCCAAGCCCTAGGCCCTAAACCCTAGGCCCGAAACCCTAAGCCCTTAACCGTTAGTCCTCAACCCGAAACCCCTAAGCCCTGAACCCTAAGCCCCAAGCCATAAACCTTGAGCCCTAAGCCCTGAGCAGCCAAGGACGGCAAGCGGGGAGGATGCACATGTTATCCACCATTTGAGCGACAGTTCCTTGAGGACTTTGAAGCCCCAAGAGTCCAAACGCGCAGAGTTTAGATTAAGTGTCTAGGGTTTAGGGAGGCAGGGTTTCGCGTTCAGGGTTTATCAATTGAGGGTTTGGGGCTTAGATCCGAGGAGCTGACTAGAAACCCTTTTGGCTATCAACGTCTACGTATACTCCTTTTGTCATTATTTTTATAACCGTTTATGGATCAACGAATTCAGCAACTAGCCTGGGCCTGAGGGTTTACAACACGTTGGAGTTTGCGTGATGATCAAAGCTGTGGCTTCGTGCAAGTGTATGACGATTTTCAATCAATTGTGCCTACGAAACGTATGCCAGGTTTTTTTTCATCAGTCATGTGGTGCACCCTGAAAGTATGGCGGTCCTCATCATGTCGCCCGTTGGGGGGCACACGTAAACTTTTCAGAGCTTTCTGATTCACCCGGGCTACTGTACCGTGTGGCTGTCATGCACATGAACTTTCGGATATGATACTGCTACAATTCGAATATTGGGGGCTAGGAAAGGCTGGGTATTCAAGTTTTTAGTGATCCTGGGACTTTGGTGTGTAGACATTGGGATCCTTGCAGTGGGTCAGTACACTGGAAGCCCCAAAATGCATGCCTGATCAAAGTACATGTGCATTGCGACATGCTAATGGTGGCCCATGTAAATTACCACTATAGCTTGAACCTGAAACCCTAAGCCCTGAACCTTAAATGTCAACATCCTAATCGCCGAGGCTGGATATATCAATACCAAAGGCTCTCGAGCCTAAAACATGACCAATGTTGTTCTTGATGTTGACTATGTAATAATACCCCCTGAACCTTAAGGGTCCAAGGACCCAAATGATCGGGCTCCAGGGCCCAAAATCCCTACTATTAATGGTATTTGGGCTCTAAAGCGCTATTATCTGGGTCCTTGTACTCTGAGGGGAAGCCTTAGACCATGAACCTTAGGTTTTGACGAGATCAACTTGCAGGAGGATGTGCCGGACGAAGGAGAAAACTGGGCAGAAGCTAGGAAGCCCAGTGGTTGCCTTTAACCCGCTAAAGGTCAAAGGACCCAAATAATAGGGTTTCAAGGCCCAAATACCATTCATGTCATAGTAATGTTATAGTATTTGGGCTCTGAAGCCCTTTTATTTGGGCCCTTGGACTTTTAGGGACCCTGTTTGGTTCCCGGCTCCTTGAGGCCATTAACCAAAGGGCACCCATCTTGTAATACTTTGAGGGGCCCTGGGGCTAGCTAAAATATGTACCCCATGAATTTCAGCGAATAACCCTGCAATACCCCCTACTGTAAGCCCTCATAAGTGGCTTCCCTCAACCCTGGGTAGCCCCAGCATCTCACAAAAAAGAAAAGCTCTAAATTGAAAATATGTGTGTGCATATATATATATATATATACGAGCCACAGTCAATACTCGGTTGTAAGGAATTTTGTATGCGGTGGACATGTCGAGCAAAAACACTGCAAAGCGACGGGACCACCTGAAAAGCGACACCCCAAATTTTCAGGAAGTAGCGAAGCTGTCGCAAGGGCATGCTGGGGTGCTTCGTCATTAGGATGTCGTTCTATGGGTCAAGAAAATCTG
>CAJNIZ010005902.1:3362-18511 GCA_905231905.1 Symbiodinium pilosum | reverse complement strand
TGGCACCGTACAGAAGTGCGACTAGAGGCCGTAAAAGGCGAACATGGGCGCTCCGGCTAAAGAGGGCACATGGCACCGTACAGAAGTGCGACCAGAGGCCGTAAAAGGCGAAAATGGGCGCTCCAGACCGCTCCGGCTAAAGGGGGCCCATGGGCCCCCGACCTCCATTATTGTGTGCGGGCAGCAAAAACTGAGAACATGTATCTCATTCCTTCGTGTGAACATGCAGAGACTCAAAGGGAAAAACTGAACCTCACAGAATCAGTTTTCCAACATATTACTCAAATTTCTGAAGCAAGAAGCTGAGCGATTTGAATAGCTGAGCCCCATCCGTGATTCGACCCAGGGGTGATGCCCACAACAGTCCAACCGGTCAAGTCCATCTTTTGGGATTGGTGATTTTAATGCAACACAAGCCAGCGCGCGCACGAAGGGTAAGTGAACGCGCCCTTCCCATGTCGCTGCAAGTCACTTGTTTGAGAGACTTTCTGAAGACAGATGCTCTTAGCGGCTGAAATTTACTTGTGCTTAAGTAGTCAGGTCACTTCTTCCAAGCGTCCCCTTCAAGTCCGTTTTGAAGCTTCTCCCTTTGAGACCTCCTAGAAACCTTGAAGTACTTGAAGCCCCCTTGAAACCCTCCTTCAAGCCTGCTTGAAAGGTTAGACCCTTCAAAACGACCTTCAAGGAGACACGAAGCCTTCAATACCGCCTTTAACGCCCTCAAAAAAAGGAGCTGTGCTTTTTTTTTCTCTGTCCGTGCGGGCGCTTCTCTTGATTCCAGAGTCAGTCGCCAGAAGAGACATACGGAAGTGTACAAAAAAAGCACATCAAAAAAAGGAGCTGTGCGTTGAAGGAAGCCTCAGCGAGCACAGTGTCAATTTCATTATCGCAAGAATCTTGGTGTTTGCTGGTTGATTTGGTCGTTGGTCTCTTTGTTGGGCTCTCTACTTGCTTCGGGCAATGATTGCTTCACCAGCGTGTCGTAGTTCTTATGTAATTCATTTGATGGGCCAAAATCAGTTGTTCGTCATGAACTCTGTGCTGGCCTAATTCGGAACTGGGACCCGCAAGGCTCAGGCTTGCTTAGTTTGTCAACCGTCGGAAGTGATGTACTTCGGCAGAGGAAGGCTTTTCGCGCAAAAAAATTCCATTATCACGAGAAAAAGTGTGCTGGGTGTTTGCGCAGGGTCAGCGTGTGTGTGCGTGCGTGCTGCAACATGTGCATGTCTGTTGCGCTTGAGTCCGCTCTATGAGTTGGTTTTGTACAGTGCCGACCTCTGATGTGCGTAGTTGCTGCATCGTTTCACCTGATAAATGTTCGAAGCAAGGAGAGTATTGCGTGTTGGTTCTCGGTTTGGTGGTTGTTGTTGTTGTTGTGTTCGTTTGGGTGGTCCAAGGACGCGCAAGGCGGATTTCGTAGCAGTTCTTGACCGAAGACCCCCCGGCGCTCACGTAACCGTTTGGCTCACCTGCGAACTTAAACAGGAGGAGGCCTTGGTCTTGCTCTCGTGTCTTGGCCTGTTTGTGGGCTGTGAAGGCGTGGCTTGCAGCCGCTTGGCCAAGGCTGCCTCTCTGACTTCTGCAATTTTTTTGCACCCAGCCTGCCTCCATCTCCTTTTAGATGAGGGCTTGGACTGTTGAAGGCTTGGTTTCTGCATTCTTGGTGGGGCTGAGACTTTCTCGACCACTGAAAGCTGCAAGGGATGGGGTCCTGCACCGCCGTTGCGTGGAACTAGGGCAAGGTCTTGATCTCCAATGTGTGTAGCCAGACACGTGTGACCGGCTAGACAGGGGCGCAAAGACGGAGGCCAGTCATCTTGGATCCGCTTTTCAGCCTACGGGTGGCAGCGACTGGGAGCCCTGCTTCTGCCTTACCCGACAGACCAGGTTAGACAAATTCCTTGCGTCGAAATATTTCCAAGAATTCTATAGGATTCTATGCTGTCTAAATCGGCAAAATCTGACTGTCTAATTCAGCAGATTCTGCCGAATTGGACAACTTGGCCCGGGCGAAACTGTTCACAAACTTCCGCTGGTCCGGGGCCAAACTGCTAACTGCTAACAAACTGCCGCTGGCCAAAAGCCAAACTGCTAACAAACTTCCATTGGCCAGGAGCCAAAATACGAAAAAACAAATTTCCCTTCCAGCCGGCCCAAACTGCTAACAAACTTCCTCTTCCAGCCGGCCAAACTGCTAACAAACTTCCTCTTCCAGCCGGCCAAACTGCTAACAAACTTCCGCGCAGGGCGGAGGTTTTTGGAAACTTCCTACAAACTTCCTCTGGTTCCCGGCGAAAAGAGTTAACTAAATCATGGAATTCGGTAGATGTTTTCGTCAGAATTTTGCCGATTTAGACTATCCTGGGCGGGACGAATGAGGTTAATTTTGCGCGCGACGATTTGCCGAATTCGGCAAATCATGGTTCGGGGGAAATAAACTTAACTATTTCGTAGGATTTTGTCTAACCTGCTCTATTGGGTATATCGCATAGCCTTCTGGCCCAGCAGCCTCACAAAGCCTGGCTCTATGTCGACGACCTCCTCGCCAATCTCCTGCGAAGCTGCGGGGATCTGCGTCTTGCCCTCCTAGTTGTACTTAAGTGGAAAAGGCAGCCTTTAGGGATTCAATTGCCTGGCGCGGCTGGAAATTCAATTTCCGTGCTGACACGGTCAGCCTTGAAATGGAAAAGCTGGTCAAACTAGCCCAGCAAATCCAAGCCCTTCTGTCACAAAAGAAAGTCAACAAGAAAGCCTGCTCGGGCCTTCTTAAGTGGGCCACCTCTATCAGCCACCACCTGCGCTCGTGCGCAGGCCCCTCTTTACTCAGATTTGCGCAGCCCGCCAGGCGCATTATACAGCATTCCCTCGCGCGTGTGGTGTATAATGCTTCCTGTTTAGCCTTGACGCCAAGGCAGTGGTGGTCCAGCCGCCTCCTGGACTCCACATAGCAGCATTTTTTCAAGTCATAGAGGTCGGCAGCTGCAGAGTCCGAAGAAAATCGGACGTGCCCCTACTGCCGCGTTCCGAACGTGTAACATGGGTACGCGTCGCTGACCCGACAGCCTCCGAGATAGCTCTCACCAAGGACAGCAAGGAGTCCCTCGCCTGGCTCCTCTCATGCGTACAAGCCACACCTACACAGCCCTTGTCAGACCCACACCTGCTTCATTGCGTTTCAGCAGCCGATGCTATTATGGCAGAGGGCGACAAAGTCGGCGTAGGAGGCTGCTATGCACCAAAGACGGCCAACACTGGTTCTCAGAAATCTGGTCCATGTCGGATGTTCGAGCCCTGTGGCCGCAGCTGCGCAAGGATGCGCAGAAGTACATAGCCTGCTCTGGGACTCTTGCGCAGCTAGCCCTGCAGATGGCGCGCAGCCAAGTACTTGTCCTTCGCCATGCCCAAGCCTCTGACAACACTCCCACTCTTCTCCACGGCCTCAGCCTTTTCCTGCGCCCGATAGCCTCCCGGTCGCACGCGCACTCGGTAGCCCTGCTGGTGTCCCACGTCTCTGGCCAGAAGAATGTGTGGGCAGACGAGCTCAGCCGAGACAAGCTGGACAGGTTCCGGTCTAAGCCTCTCGCCCTCACGCTCAGCCAGTCTGCCAGCCCGAAGGCGTAGTTTTGCATCCTCCACATGCCTGGGCGGGGAGCAAAAAAGTTTGCAGCCCCCTTCAATTGCTTGCGTACAGCCTTCCTCACGAGAAGCTCAGGTCAGCCACCCACAAGCCCTCCTGCCTCCTGAACACAGCCCGCTTGCAGCAGCTCTGCCTTGTGGTGTGATGTGCAGGACCTGCGCTGAACTGAGGTTCCCTTACCCTGCCTCTGCCTCACAGCCAGAGCCTCAGCTTTAGCTGCCTGCACGCAACGCGGAGGGGGACATCAGGGGAAAGGCCGCAGCCTCACTAGTGGGGGCGAAACGGACGCTAAGAGTTTTCCTCCATGCAACATGTCACTATCAGAGCTGGATTCTGGCGCCTCTTTGCTGGAAGCCATGGCAGGTGACATACGTCGTTTGTTCACTGATTTGCGTGATGAGTTCCTGTGCGTGGATGTTTGCGAACTTCGCGCTCGGTTCTTCTCTGTGTCCATTTTAGCATGGGGGTGGTGCCTGAAGCACCGTCAGAAGATGATGTTGAGCTCCTGGATCCCCCTCAGCTTCCTTACGCGTGTGATTGCACTATGGCTGATGGTGCTGTTTGTGGAGCTAGATTTGCCACATTGCAGCAGCTGGCCACACATGTCAGGCGTACCAAATCCGGCTCTCATGGACAAGTGGAGGACTACTATCAAGCAGTGGTTACAAACCAGTGCCCCTGGTGCCGGGTTGTGCATGCAAACATGCGAACCACCAGACAACATGTCAGACGTGCTCTGCAGTTCAAGGTTTGCAAGGGACGTGGCAGCCCACACGTATTTCAGCCCAATAATCCGCCTACCCTTTGTTGCCCGAAGTGTCCGGCAGAGTTTGAAACGTTGGATGCGTTGCATGACCATGTCACACAGCGTTTTGTCGGGCCTTGGATCCATGTTGATTGACGCGCTGGCAGTTTTCTCACATACAGTGGCTGTTAGCACGGTAGACATAGTAGGCCTGATGGACGGGTGGGCTCGCAGCAAGCCGCAAGGGGGTGCCGCCCCCAAGAGGCAGGCCGTGGGCACTGAGGCCCTGCTGGCAAAAGCCACCTTGCTCATCTCCAAGCTGACGTTAAAGAATGAGCTGGAAATTCGGGAACTTCAATCTGCGGTCTTTCGAACCCTGACCTTGTCTGATTCCTCCGAGTTCGTGGTTCGCGTGCGTGCAGCTACCAAGTCCTACATTGATGAGTCTAAGGCTGCCCGCGACCAAGGTCAAGCACCGCAGGGCGAAATGCATGTATATGCATGGGAGGCTCTCTTACTCGTGTGGCCGTGGAGGCACAGGATGCCCCTTCAGAGGTCATATCCGTCATTCAGAAACACCGTGACGAAGCCACTGATCCTACGGCTCTCGGCGCCGCAATCTACATTTGCAAAATCAAGAAAGCTTATGACAAGGGCATTGTTAAACTGCGCATGGCTGGCCGGGCGGACATGAATTCTGTACTTGATGCTGTGATCCAGGTGCTTGTGTCACATGGTGCCCGTGAGAGGCGTGGCCAAGCCCCTCAAGCGGGCATGGCACGCGAGCTTCAACAGCTTGTGGAGCAGTTAAGTGCCGTGGTGGGATAATGTGTGATTTGTACG
The DNA here is from genome assembly GCA_905231905.1 of Symbiodinium pilosum. NCBI lineage: Eukaryota > Dinophyceae > Suessiales > Symbiodiniaceae > Symbiodinium > Symbiodinium pilosum. The sequence goes on along the minus strand of CAJNIZ010005902.1, from coordinate 13,286 downwards.
TTGTAGAAGGTTCCGGCTGGGAGCCACGCTCTCTGTGGGGGCTGATTGTAATGTGTGCGTCTTCGGGTGCTGATTTTGATCTTCAGCCTCGGAGGGTGAGCCTCCTGTAGCGGGACAACGCCCTTTGGCTTCAGTCAGGGCCAGCCATCAACAGCATGTAGCTGGCAGTATGGGAGTGTCGTGAAAGCGGCCTCTTGCTCCCCGAACACGAGACTCGTGTGCAAGGGGTTGAAGAAGAAGAGTTTTCCTTTTCTCTTGTGTTTTGGTGTGGGTTGAAGAATCTCATGCCGCACCGCTGCCACTACTGCTCCTAGGCCCTAGGCCAAGACTGTTATATGGCCTATTACAAGCCTTCATGTAGATCGCCTTCTACGTAACAATTTTTTTCACCCGCCTCCCTGCACCCTTAGTTTACCTGAACCTTCAGCCTTCTTGCCCAGTTGAAGACGTCTGCAGCGAGCCTACTCCAGCTTTGGTTTCTGTCTCATTTTAGCCTTGCAGCCTTGAAGTCAGCCTGCCAGACGGCAGCCTGGTCAGGCCAACTTAAGGACTCGCAGTCCAGCTGTTGCCCCAGCAAACTTCAAGCGCCTTCTCTGGCCCAGGCCAAAGCCCGCAGGCCTCGCCTACAACAGCCCTCCCTTGGGCTTGAACCTTTGCAAGCTCAAAACCCCACTTGAGTCTAACCTCCCTAGGTCAGCCCAAGCCCGCTGAGCTTGATTCTTCCTAAATTTCACAAAGCCCGAACTGACGTTTGGCCCAGTCCTTAGCATTGGTTTCAAGCCTTAGGTTTTCGCCAGGGGCGAAACGGATGCACAGGATGGCTTGCAGCCGTCTAGCCTCCAAGCCCCCTGAAAGCTACACTCAGGTCTGCTTGTTGTGCTAGGTCTTGGACAGGAGCAGTGCAACCACACAGAATGCTGACCTCCTCTTGGTTCTTGTTTCTTCCCGCAGAATCTGGACGCGAGTTGCCAGCCCAGCATCTCCCGGCCGCAAGCTGCGCGCTGCGAGCAAGGAGATGCTTCGCGTCCTTGTTTGGTGGAGCAGGTTCCTTTGGCCTTAGGGCCCATTCTTTTTGCCTCCTGTGCTTTCTTTTGAGAGTGCAGCAGATGCGTTCGGCGAAGGCGCTGCCGGTGGCGTTGGTGCCTGCTTGCATTCAGGCCAGTCTCGCAGCTTGTGGTTCTCTGAACATTTTCACCAGCTGATTTTCGGTCCTGGGGTTTTCCCGTGCACGATGCTGCTAACCGCTAACCTTGGTATGCATCATATGAAACTTTGGCATAAGGCTTATTTCTTGTCAGGGGGCGGAGTTGAAAGTCAGGCCGATCGATGACTGCCTCGAGGCTTTGAGCTTCAAGACTGAAATTGCATAACGGCGCTTGCATTGCTCGTTGCCAACCGCATGGAGAAGGGATGTTGCTTCCCACAGTACACGGCCTGGCATGGGAAGACCCTCGATTTATCGAAAGCATATAGGCACATGCCCCCTCTCTCCGGGCCACCGCCCTTTACCCGTCACAGTCTTTCGTGACAGCAGGGGCCGAGACTTGTTCTTCATTGCAGACTCGTTTCTCTTCGGAGCGACTTGTGCAGTCTATGGTTTTGACCGTGTGGTGCGGTCGCTACGCTTTCTGCTGGTTCGTTATCAGCATATCATCGCTGGAAGCTTTTACGACGTCTTTCCGTGATTTTCTTGGGGTGACGAAGCGGATGAAGTCCACAATTTGGGAAGCCACTTTCTGGATTTGCTAGGTTGGAGACATGCGAGGACCCGTGTCAAGGCGCAGCCATTCATTTTGAAGTTACGGTTCTTGGAATGAGCCTCGACTTGTTGCACCTTGTCCAGGGTTGTGTTGTTTTGGAGAACAAGGAGGCAAGGATCGATTGAATCAGTTCCAAGGTTCGCAAGCTTGAGGCAAAGGGCGAAGTGCACAGGCATGAGGCTCAGGTCTTAATGGTTTTGCTTGATTATGCTTCATTCGTTGTGACGGCGTAGAAGGCTTGCTTTTCATTCCCTTAGCGGCTCGAAATTTGCGTGCCTGACCCCAGGATCTGTTCGCACAGGAAGCCAAATCCTACAAGAATACCCAACAATTTTCAGCATTTATCAAATGTTTCAATATAACCCCCAAGAACATTGCAAGGCAAAATAAGTGTGGACCCCCCCACGTAATAAATGCATTCGCATGGAGCAGTCTACGGCGATATCTTAACGTTTTTTTCTTGTGATTGAAAGTTGAAATGTTTTTTTCTGCAACGATGTGTCAATTATCCCTGCAATGTTAATTATGGCACCCTACAACATGCCAACGCTAGCATCACTGCCCCTTCTCTGTTTTGCGTCCAATTTCACTTTTCCGTCTGTAATGTTCATTGCGTGTGGGTGGTCATAATGCGAGTAACACCATTTTTGTTTTGCATTGAGTTTCTTTTTGTAGTGTCCATTGCCCTTGCATGTTCATGGTCGGAGCTCTATTGCCCACTACCCTCACGGCCCTGTTGCGTCAAACCCCCCCACTCTTTGTGTTGTGTCTGCTACCCTGGTAATTTCCTGGTGCGAAAACGTCATGCTTTGTGATTGCTCTAATCTTACCTCCTTCCTTTTGTTCTCAAGTGCACAGCGTGGTCAAAGACCTTGCCAATTTTCCTTGGCAGCGAGCTGCCCCTCAAGTGATCCGCCACCGGGTTGCAGGGCCCTAACGTGGCATGGCAACAACAGTGAAAGTGCACTCTTTTGCAAGCTCTCATTTGAAGCGTCTAGATCGCAAGGCTTCGGTGGTGCTACCAAGCTGAGTTTTAGCAGAGGATGTCAGCATCGGAAACCAGACACCAAATTTGCAACTGGGTTCCCACAACGTGAACACTCATAGAAAATGATTGTATTCAGGTTGTCAGCAGACGAGATGCCTTCCAACGTGAAGCACCAGGAAAACTTCTGGTAGAAGCAAAACATGTCCAGGGCTACTCCTCGCCATTTTTGCGTGGGCTCGTCAGTCCAGTGCTTTTTTTCCATGCTAGGAGAGACACAAGTGAAGCAGACATGAGCGGGGCACAGTGGCTTAGATGTGGACAGCAGCCCATCACGGATGCACCGCTAGACCAAGGCTGAAATCTGGGAGGATTTAAAGTTTTATCCATGCCAGCTTCAGGGAGCCTTGCTCTTGCAATGGGCGACTTCAGTTGAGGCGGAACCGGGAAGTTGTGGAGCTGCCTTCTTTGAATCTTGGCTTCGGAACGTTGCTTCCAGGACGCTTCGTGCCCATGCAACCTGTTGGCATACAATTCTGGCCGTGTCCAATGTCCATGACACAGATTTTAAAATCAGGGCGAGATATTGCAAGGTCAGATGGCTTCTTGACAGATGAGGAGTTGAAACATTGTTTCATCCTCAGCCAAGGGGTTAGTCAATGTGCGTTAGCCTTGAGCTTTGTCATAACAGCTAGCTAGCTTCGTATGAGGCTGGGTGCATCACACAACGTGCATGGTGCATGGCAAGCCTGGTGAAGGGCAGATGGTCACAACCTGAAACGTGGTTTTGTGCGCTTGTAGCTTTGATGCGCACCCTTGAAAAGAGAGAGGCTGGGGAAGAACGCGAGAAAGCATGGCATGGACCAGCTGGCACAAGAAGATGCCCGGGCTTGACACCTCCTGTGCCCCGGCTGGACTTTGCGGTGTTGCCATCCAATTCGATGCACGGTGCTGGCTGTTTCAGGTGATTTTATGTGCTAAAGGCAACACAGGCATCTTGCAGAATCAGGCCTGGATCAGTATTTAGCAATTTTTCAGCCAGCTCTAGTCCAGTCATCCTTTCAGCTGATACCTTGTAATTTTGCACAACCGCGAAGCCCAGCAACGTAGCACCAGAGAATTCGCTCTGGACTCCAACGTGGCTGCAGGACAATTTCTCGTTATGCTTCTTGGCAGATGGCTGGACCTTGGCATGCTGCTCCGAACCTCAACTGAAGAGCTGTGTAGCGTGCATCCGCATGTGTTGAGATGCAGACAGGATGGGCACGGATTCCATGGTCAGCTGGCTGCCACGCGAGTGGTGATGACTGTTCCGCGAGAAGCTTTGCTTCACTGTCTGCTGTGCTGCGGCTGCCAAAAGATTGCATGTTGCGGGCTGGTTGCCCGAGCTGAGGCATTTCATTGCTCAACAGTTTGGAGATGGCCTAGAGGACCAGCGGCTGATGAAAACCTAGCAGCTTTAGACAAAGGATATGCACCAGGATTGGAATTTGCATGAAACAAAACGAAAACTGAAGGAATCTGGCCTGCCTGCAGCTCTTGCCTCTCGGACCTTCAAAGCATCAGATACTTGAGTATGTCAACATGGGCATGTGTTTGAATGCTGCGGTCTCTCCGTCTTTTTTCCTGTCGCGGAGCTGATGCCATGCATTTCCACCTTCTCAGGTCCCTTAGTTCTGAAAAAACTCCCTGAGAGAGGGTGTGCCAGATGTTGCTTATGACTGCCGTGGCATGTGCCTGCTTGCGAAGGCATCGCAGGTTGCACCCTTGCAGTCAGTTCTGCGATGTGGCAAGTGGCTGAGGTGGAATGCGGCTGTGTGCAGGGGCAACCAAGCGACACAAATATGCGAGGCTGAGTGCTCAAACGACGTCTGGGCGCTTGCAGCGTGTATCTACACGGAAGTCTTCTCAGTAGCCCCTTGTTCGTTACGTTGCGCAGCATGTGAAAAGCATGGTTCGGCTGTCCCAGTTGAAAACCGGGCAAACGCGCAATGAGGCAAAGAGTGAAACCCTTCTCTGCTTGCACGTTTGCGCCTTCCACATCTGCCACAAAATTGAAACCTCCTTGTCCATGTCGCGGAACTGTCGGCAAGGTTGCAACATGTCTTGTCAGGGCGAGCAGCATGCAGTGAAGTGGAAACTAGAACAGCCAGTTCTTGTCAAGAGCATCTGCCCTGGCGTGATGCAGCACATGTTAATACTGGCACGGGCAGTTCGGGATGTCGTGAAGCGGTTGGGTAGATTTTCCATTCTCTGAGGCAGTATCCTTCAATTCTGCGCAGAAGGCAGTCCGCAAAGCCACAATTCTGCTGGCAAGATAGCAGGAAGAAAGAAGATTGCCAAGAGAAGCCCAGGACTTGGAGGCCCACTCATGCCGCTTTGGGTGGGACTGCGAGGCTGAGTTGAAAGAGCCAAGCTGTCTATGCTGTCTATCCTGTGCTCTTATGGAAATCGTGCGTGCGCGAGGCCAGCGGCGCTTCGCTTGCTGTTGTGGCAAGCGCCTGAGATGTTGGTGATCACGTTACTGGGCCATTTTGTCCAGATGCTGAACCAAGTTGTACAAGGGCAACCAGGTCTACACGGCTCATTGCGGCGACTGCAGGCCTGGGGTTGGATCACTTGCAAGCTTCAATTCCACAGGATCGGTAAATCTTTGCATGAGGTTTGAGGTGGGACGTCCACCTGTCGGTTTTTAGCCTATGATGAAACTACAACGGCAGTCCGATACAAGGGACACTTGCAAAATCCTGCATGTGGCTTCTTCAAAAACGTGCAGTGGTTTTGGCACCTGGCTCTCCAAGAGGTTTACACGGCTGCGCGAAAGTGTCCCTCCTGTTTTGTTGGTGTGTCGGCACTGATTGCCCACCTCCTCCGCCCACACTTCTTGCGTGGTTCACAAGGCTTCACGAAGGTTAGAATCAGCAGATTGCCATGCCAGGGCTGATGATCAAAACTGGCACAACACCAAGTAACACGGCTTGGCCCGAGCTCGCATCAAACCCTTTCCGAGGCCGGAGCCGCAACTCTGTGAGGGATCCTGTGAAGGAACGACAGCCAGTCCCAGAACCCAAGCCCTTTACCTTGCATGCGCATCAATCACGGTGCTTGCAATAGCTTGAAAAACTAGCATCCATCCGGAACGTTCGTGGGTTCAGTTCTGCTTTCTCAGGCGCGCGTGAACTGAGCAAGCTCCATGTACGTGAACGCAGTCAGGGCATGTAGCAGTTCGACCACAGTGGCAAGTTTGCTAGAACATGATCTCCAGGTTCCTTATGACCTAACAGAACTGGTATGGTTGTTTTCGTACAGCACTGCTGAGCTTACTGTTCGTCATCATCCTAGCCAGAAAGATCAACTAGGTGCAAAAGCTCCTCGTGAGAGGAAGCTTTGTTCATATGCCTCGCACCATCTGAGGCTGGCTGGTGGGGTCTGGGGGTTGGGGAGATTTGTTGTCAAAAGCGTTTTCTTGATTCAGCCATTACCGACTGTTCTAGCATGGCTGCTTGAATTCACTGCAGTTCATGAGAGTAAAGAAGTTTGGGAATTGTCAAGCGCTCCCAGCGCTGAGCTTTCGTTTCTGCCGCTTGCCCTAACAAAAAAACAGAGCCGGCTGGTATGTGGCAGATTGGTCAGCCACTTGCTTGGCCACTTGCAACAGCTTGCAACAGCTGTCCCAGGCATGCAAAGCAGCCCAATTCAAATTACAGGAGACTTGTTCACATTTTTGGTCAAGAAATCTTCACAATGTCCCTGTTTCTTCAACAGCTGCATGCGTAATCCCTAGAAGCACAGCGCAGAATTGTGCAGGCAGCCCGTGAAGCGAGCAATGGTGTTTGATTTGCAGCTTGTGTTCCACAACGTTTCTTTCCGGACGGTGCGCAGGGTTGCTCTTCGGGTCAAACAGTGCAGGCATATGCATCGCAACGTGGAATGGGTTTCACCGCTTCCGGAACAGATGCCTCGTCTTCAAGGTTGAAAAGACGCAGGATGTACTGGTACACAACAGAGAGGCCCCGGCAACATCGCAAGCTCAGTTCTCCTTGAGGCTGATCGGCCAGGTTGGGCCCTCGTGCCATCGTTCAGTGCTGCGAGCACTTGTGTTTCTCGGCCCAGTCCTGCATCGCGGTTTTGTCTCGTACACGGATGCGTGACAGCTCAAGAAGATAGATAGCAAAGATGAGGACACTTTCGCCAATGAAAGTTTCATTCGATATGAACGGCAATCCAGCTCGCAGAGTTTGTCACAAACTTGCGCAGGTGAACTTATGCACCCCCTGCGGACACTGGGGGCAACATAAGTTGCAAATACTGCGGCCACCTCACTATCCCGAGCAACGAGGTCTTCGCCCGGTTGCCAACCGCAGGAGCGGAGGCGTTCCCCACGTAGCACGCATGTGTTGTTCCAGTTTAGCAGCCAAGTTCTGCCCCATTCATAAGTGGCAATGCAGCTGTGCAGCAGCATGGCACGCCGCAGTCACTCCAGACCCCTCCGCAGACGTCGCCGCTACGGAAACCGTGGAAACGGTTACCCGGGCCTGCAGCACCCAACATCTGCGTGAACATGCTTTGGTCCTGTTCAGGTCATTGGCATGATGGCCTTTATGGATTCGCTGATTTTGAATTCGTTTGGCAATCTAACGTGGCTCGGCTTGAGGGCCATTCTGTCCTGTTGGCATTCGTTTGCTTGAGGGTCGCCCTTCCCAGCAATTTCCCAGCAGTTCCCGCCGAAATGGACGTGCAATGTCGCCTTTTGACTCCAGAAGCTAACTGTTTCCTGTGCAGCCCTTACCGCCTTCCATGAGCTGCGCAGAACAAGAACGTCGAGCTTTTCGTCGAGCTTTTCGGCTTTTCATTTTGTGTCCAAACGTTTACACATGCTTTGCTTTGGGCTCCGATTCAGCGGGTGATGGTAATGTTTGGTGTTCTGGTTTAGTCGAAGACTAGCCCCCAATGACCATGTACTGCGCATGTGTGATGCACATCCGCTTAACGATAACCACCTTCGGCTTGGAGATGCGTAACGCGCTGAACGTCCTCAAGCATCGGTGCGGGGCTGCGCTGCATCTTATAGCTCTCGTGCTTGCGACCCCACACCATTTTGCTTTAAGAACATCTTTGGCTTGGAGGATCAAGGTTGGCGCCAAAGTTGCCAAAAATCTGTTATGTGCGTGACTGCTGTCAACTGCTACAACACAGCAGCCTCACCTTCAAACATGGTCCCTGCATGTGCGCGATCCCTTGCATCTGGCTGCAGGCTCCTCAGTTGTTGTCTCAAAGTACTCGTCGGGAGGCACTGCAAAATTTGTTTGAACAACTGCTGTGCATAATTTAGTAAGTTAGCATGGCGACCTTTCCTGGACTGAACATGTTGAACTGGCAACCCCAACTACCAACTCAACTGGTGGAACAGTGATCGCATGAGAATTCTTTCAGGTTGGCCTGGAGTAGGTTTCGTGGGATGGCGCTCAAATCCGCGCAATGCTAAGCTTCGTTTTCTTATTCTTGGTGAAGCCATGTTGAGACCCTAGCCTTCAAATTAGCTTCCAGCGCAACGCCACGCGATAGTCGTGTAGAACTTTTATGTCCACGACCCTGTGCCACGCATGACTAGCAACAGTCCTGCCTTGATATGCCTTGATGACTGGCATGTTCACTTTCAAAATGCAAGTTCCCCGGCATAAACAACATTGATCCGAAGCATTTTGCACGTGTCCGCTGTGGCAATGATCGCATCTGGAGCAGTTGAACAGCAGCCTCGGATTCGGTGAGCTCTTCACCCTTGATGAACTCCAGACAGGTTGCCACATGACACCGCCAGCTGTGCGCGCATCATGGCCTCCCATCCCCTCATGCCCTATTATGCCAACCGCACACTCAGCCTGTTATGCACCATTCGCATAACAATATGAACCATCATAATCAGACACAAGAAATAGCAACATTAACAACACAAATTGAAACCAGTGCACGCACAATGGCGTATGTATGTACAAAGCTGCATGCCGCACTCACGTATGCATTTCACATTTCGCATGCTGAGCTGATGGGTATGATGCTGCATGGTACCAGCTGCCAACTCAGATCTCGCACGCATTTGCAGCCCTGCACACATGAGCATCAAACGCAATGTTGCGCAAACTGTCTCGTGCACGATTCACATTTGGATCAGGGCTGAACAAGGTGTAGAGGGTAAGGGGCACCGAGCCCAAGGTTGAGAAGTACCAACGTTGACGCGATTGGCTATGCGCAGGCCAACCCACGAGAACATGTTCAAGCGTGTCTGGTCCGATGGCGCCAAAGCGGTGAGGCACTTCTGAACTAGCATGGCGATGGCGAGCCGAGCGTCCATCTGCGAACGTGTGATGCCCGCAACGTGCAAGCTCCCAAAGTCTTGTATCCATGGGCATGACTGGCGCCAAACACCATGACTGCAGATTTGGAGGCCCGATGCCAAAGCGAAAACGCCATGACCTCGCCCAAGCCTGGGCTGCGCTGCTATACGCATGGACTCACACACCACCGACCATTGGGAGGTTGAAAAGGGCATCGGGCAAGGCGCTGTACTTAGTGGTTTGTTGTTTAACATACTCATCAACGGACTGGCTGCAGCCATCAAGCGTGCCTGCAACGGTGTATCTTGTGATTCAGGTGATAATTCTCTTCGGGTAAGGGTTCTGCTTTATGCTGATGATGTGGTCATTTTGTGCGAAAACGCGGTGCCGCACAACTTGCCCGCTTTGCATGTGCACATTCACGATCTTGGCTGTCGTCACTTGACACTGAACTTCCAGCTGCTGGCATGCAGCATCCCTCCAATTGGGGTATTCATGCCAGATGCTCACAGCAATTGGTCACGAGGTGGCTAAATTCCGTGAAGCAAATTTTGCATGTTAAGTTCTGTGCGGAATATGTTCAACAAATCAGAAGTAGTCAAAGTTTGAGCAATTTCTTGCTGTGGCAGCAAAGCCCGCATCTACATCCTGTTGTGTATGGCCAACACGGGCAGCCGTTCACGAGTGCCACCGTTTTTCCTCGGTCAGGTTTTGCCCCATGTGAAATCATACCCGTACTTTGGTATTGTTTTTCATGAAAAATTGCGTTGGAAACCGCACGTCGATTATTTGCTCAAACGTGGCGAATGTAAAAACGCAGCTTGTCTGTCGTGGACCAATGCTGAAA
>CAJNIZ010005900.1:0-18517 GCA_905231905.1 Symbiodinium pilosum | reverse complement strand
TCCCTTGCGCTGGCCAATGAAATCTACACTTTCTACCCGCGAAGCGCGGCAAACGATGGGTATGAAACCTAGATGCAGCTTAACCCCAAGGGTCCAAGTACCCAAATACAGAGCTTTTAGGTACTAAATGCCATTCAGAATATAGTCTGGGTAAATTGCGGGATCATGCGCAGACTCGTCAAGATATTTCATGCAGGTGCCTCCAGAGGCGAACTATCAAAACACGATCTCAGAACACAAAAGAACCAAAGCGTCCCAACTACCTTCTCCCTAAAAGTCCAAGTCATTACGTGATAATCATAAACTTCCCCAAAACTTGCACTGGAATCGCTAGTTCCAAGCTCCGAAGTACCAACTTCTTGGGTACCGGGACCCTTAAGGTCTCTTATGCCGTGAATACCCAGAGTTTGGGAACCCATAAGTTACTTGGAGGTCGGTGGGACTTAGTAACTACTTATAATTGGGGTTCTAACCCTACTTATAACTTAGGCAACCTATATGAGGCTTCTTAGAAGGCTTATGAGTAGGGCTTTAAGCCCAGGTACAAGTAGTTACTGAGTCCTATGATCCTCCAAGTAGGCCTATTGGCACCTGCAGAGTTTAGGAAGTCATTGGGTTATAGACAACTGTTGGTGGCCCGCTCACGTGGGTGTAGGGTTTAGGATTTCGGATTTAGGGTTTAGGGTTAAGGATTTAGGGCTTAAGGGACATGGGACAGCTGCGGCTGCACTACGCGCATTACCCAGGCACCCTGCCGTACCCAACTCCTAGAACCCACTGAGGTTCAGAGGACCCTAGGTGGCCTTGTACGGCTTACCCAGCAGGTTATAAATAGGACTATACCCCGGGAATACATGGCTACTAGATCTCCAGTAGGAACCTTGAGTACCCAAACCTTTACCAAAAACGCTAAATAATTAGGACCATACCCCTGCTATAGATGGCTACTAAGTCCCAGGGAGAAACGTTAAGTTCAATCCCCACGCAGCAGCCTTGGATCGCGATGGTGGACGTTGTCGTCAAAAAAGATTTGCTTTACATCTTCCTCCTCCGGAAACACCTTCGCTGCGTGTGTTTTTTGGAATCCAATGAATGAACAACTTGTTGCCTTGGCGTAAACCCTATGGGTTTTGGGGCTTAATCAATGTTCGAGGCATGAGCCCTGGACTAAATTTGTGGTATATCCCTTAATAGGTCCCCCTACAATCCTACATATTCCTTCTATAGGTCCCCCCCAAACTAAATTTAGTCCGTAGCTCACATACCCTCAGGCTTCTAAGACTGTCCCGGGCCTGTAAGTCAGGCTTCTTGGGGCTTCATGATGATAGTGGGTCGGCTACAAAAAGTTCCGACAGCCTTGGTGTGAATCCCCGAACCCTACCATCCAACACTACCACCGAGTTCCTGAGGGGTGATCTACAAAGTAGATCACCCTGACAGTTTCCTAGCAACTACCCACTAGCCTAAACCCCAAAGCCTGAACTCTAAACCCTACAACCTAGATCCTAGATCCAAAGAATCTACATCCCAAACCCCAAATCTGAATAAGTCTTCTAGTAGGCCGCAGGTTCGGATGGAGGAAATTCTTTTCAGGAAGCCCAATTCCCCAAGTTAAGAAAGGTATATACCGTAAATTATTGGGTTTAGGGTTTAGGGTGCCAAAGTATATCCATCTGCAAGTACATCCTGAACCTCAAACCCTGAAGTTCACGCAGTACCCCCAATTCCGCAAAGCTTGGCCTGACGCTGCCCAGACCCTAAACCCCAACCCCCAAACACCCTTAGGTTTTCAGGCCTAGGGCGTAAACCAAAACATCCTACTGTATCTCCCTCAACCCTAAATCCCTAAACCCTAATTCCCTGATCCCTAAACCTCTAAACCCTAATCCCTTAACCCTAAATCCCTAAACCCTAGATCCCTAAACCCTAGATCCCTAAACCCTAATCCCTAAATCCCTAAACCCTAAACCTGCTGAGTGCAGCCGAAGAGGCCGTGAGGAGCTTGCCAGCGCTCGAGCGCTCATCATTCCAGGCCCACCAGGCCCAGTCATCCTGGCCAAGGTTAAGGGTCTTAGGGTTCAGGATTTTAGGGTTGTAGGGTTTAGGGTATTGGATTTTAGGATCTTAGGGTTTGGGGTCTTAGGGGTTGGGATTTAAGGCTATTAGGAGTTTAGGTCTTTAGGGTTTAGGGTCTTAGGCTTTGAGGATTTGGGGATTTTAGGGTTTTGGGTTGTAGGGTTAGGGAGTTTAGGATTTTAGGGTTTTAGGGTTGCGGGTCTTCGGGTTTGGGGTCTGAGACTTTGAGGATTTTAGGGTTTTAGGGTTCAGGGTTTTAGGGTTTGGGGATTTTAGGGCTTTAGGGTTTAGGATCTTGGGCTTTGAGGAATTCAGGGTTTTGGGTCTTAATTCTGGGAAAGAAGATGGAAGCCACTGTTTAAAGTTAAGGGTTTAGGGATTAGGGATTTAGGGTTAGGGATTTAGGGTTCAGGGGTTTATGGTTTCAAGAGTGATCGGAGTAGGTCTAGTACCGGCAGATGGTCAGCTCTCAAGGTTTGGGTTGCAAGGTTTCGAGCGTAAAGGTTCAGGGGCTGCGCTAGCTGGAGGTACCCGTCAAAATCGCCTAAGATATAGCGGGAGAAACAGAAGTTCACAGGGCTTCACGTAAGCAGTCCCGTCGGGATTCTTCTGAGACTATCTGAGGATGAGAGCTTGAAAGATCCTTGTGTGATGACGCCGAGCCTCACTTGAGCTTCGCAAACTCCACAAGAAGAGGCCCCCGAGTTATAGGTTCTTTTAGGGCTTATAAATGTATTTATGTAACTAGGGGGCCCCTTTTGCTGGATTCCAAACCCGAAAACCGCTGCTTGCAGAGCAAGCTCGGAGAATCCGAGCTATAGTCTACACTCCTAGTATCCCCCTCAATAAGTCCTATAATACTTCCCCATATAGCCATCTTTAAGGAATTTAGACTATAGCTATAGTCTACACTTTGACATTTTTCTTAATAACCCCTATGATAGATACTCCCCTATATAGACCTCTTCAAGGAATTTAGACTATAGCTCATGTAGGTTTCATGGACTGCCTTTGCCGCACAGGAGCAACAATAACAATGCTTGACAACAACGAGGGGGTCACCCTGAACCCCGGACCCTAAGCTCCTCCCCCTACCTTATACCCTAAACCCTAAATCCTGGCCTGCTATCCGCAAAGCTCTTGGCCTGTCTGTAACGGTTTAGGATTTAGGGTTTGGGGTTAAGATTTTCAACTTGAACTAAACCGTCAACCCTGAACCCTTAATGATTGCGAGTTTCCTTCTTGAGAAAAGCCCATATAATGCAACAAAGATCACCCACCCCCATGCACCCTTGGGTTAGTTTAGGGTTTAAGGTTTAAGGTTCAATGGAGTCAGGGCCATTTGGAAGATAGTCTTCGTGTTTGCATGGAAGTGGCCACGGATGGGACCAAAACAGGTTACATGGGAACTACGTGGGAAATATCTTTTTCCTGGACTGAAGGACTGTTGGACTGTTTTATGTGGAAATCGGTTCGGGGTCCCTCCGCCACCCCTTAACTCCAAGACGGTGAGCACCAGTGAACACCTAAACCCACCCCACCCCCAGAAACCAACACCCTAAATCCTAGATCCTCTAAACCCTAAACAGCCTTAACCCAAATTCTCAAAGCCGTCAGACCTAGACCTTTACTTAGAGTCTTTCGGCGGGAGGCTGTCCTTGATGGCAGACGTCTGTTCTTGTTCCAGATGCTCCCTGGCAGGAACTTAGGATGTGCGCGTCCAATCCCCTGGGTGTATCTCGAAAGTATTTTAAATGCTCCTAGAGACAGTCCAGTGGTAGTATTGGGTACCGAAACGGGGGGGTTCTAGTTTAGGCATAAACTCTCATGTATCCCAACCTAATTAAACCCCAAGAGAGCTTATGATGGCTGCGTTGTTGGCGAACAAAGGTCACCTGCAAGCTTTCCAGCATCAACGCGGACCTTGAAAGCCTACTGCAGTAGACTACAGACCAGGGCTTAGGGTTTAGGGCTTAGGGTTTATGAGCGCATGAGGTACTAAACAGATCTACAAATGATATTCCCTAAACCCTAGACCGTTTGATTATGATGCAGGTCCCTTCAGTAAACCCTCTCCCTTTTTGCGCGCAACGAAGCATAATTCAAGTCTCTTCTTGGAAGCTCTTTTGACGTACTGAGTCAACTGAGTACACCTTCAGAGCCCCAAGCATAAGCGGGTTTAGTTTTCGTTTTTGCTTGGTTTACAACGAGGGGCCCCCCTACTTATCAGTTGGGTTATAAGTTGGGATAAATATGGTTATAAGTTCCAAAAGTTGTAGTTATAGGACATATAAGTATAGTTATGCAACTAGGGGGCCGGTCCTTGTAGGGCTTAGTGATGAGGGCCCCCTGTTACCACGCAGACCTTACTAAGTTAAAAGAGCCTCCAAAATCCAACGGAGAACGGGGCATGGCATGGCAGGGTTGAAGGGCCGAAGGCGTGACCTGTCGCTCCATAATCTAGGGTTTAGGGTTTAGGGGGTTAGGGTTTACGGTTCTGCAGGCCTACAGCCTACAAGGAGCGCCCTTTAGTTGCATGACTATATTCATAAGTCCTTTAATTACAAGTTATGGAACTCATAACCATATATATATATATATATCTCAGTTTATGACCCAACTTGTAACTAGGGGGCCCTGCTTGTAGTAAATCGCAATCAAGCATTTCAGCGTTCATGGCGTCAGGATTCCTATTATTCTTCAAGACGAAAACCCGAAACCCGAAATCCTAATGCTATAAACCCTACAGGGAGGGGCCCCCTAGTTACATAACTATACTTATAAGTCCTATGACTACAACTTATGGCACTTACAACCATGTTTATCCAACTTATAACACAATTTGTAACTAGGGGCCTCTCCGTGTATTTAATTATCCCCCGGGAAAGAGAACTTTACAGAACACCTGAACCATCCCCCCTAAGAACACCCCCGGCAGACTCAAATTAGAAATATTCTCCTAAATTCTTTCATGGTACTGCATTGTGGGGGGGGGGGGCGGTCATGTGTGATTGCTGGCGGGCGGGGAGTTTCAACACTACCCTAAGGCTCTTGGACCTTCAAAACGGGATCCCAAACCTTAGCCCCCAAAGCCCAAACCTTACCCCAGAAAGCCCCAAAGAGTCCTAGGAGCCTTAGGGTAGGGGATGGGAGTAGCATGATCCTTACCCCTCAACCTTCTGCAATCCTGTATATTGCTTTGTAAAGTTGTATCACATTACTCAAGACCTAAACCCGCAACTCTAAACTGTTGATGTTTTGGGCTCTTTGGAGGACACGTCAAGCCTGAGGTTACTAAGACCCTACAATACGACTTAGGTTTTAGGATTTCAGAGGTAGGGTTGATTGAGGGCCCCCAAAACCTTCGTTCATACGATTTAGGCTTTAGGATTTAGAAGTTAATGTTGAGGATTTAGGGCCTGGAACTTGAGGCTTAAGGTTGAGGGTTTGGGCTATAGGGCCCCAAGGCCTTCATTTATTGGGTACTTGGATGCAGAGAGTAAGGGCTACATGGAAGCCCCAGAAGGCGCAGCCCAAGCTAGCGCGGATCAGGAGACAACTTCGTCGCCGTAGATTTGTCTGGCGATCTCCTGCCAAAGCAGGACATACAGTTTAGAGCTTGAGGTCCACAAGAACCACGGAGTGTACGGGGTTCAAGGAATTATAACCTACTTGTAACGCTACTCTTAAACCACTTGAAAGCTTGCTAAGATGGATGCGTGCCAAGAATCCCTGTTGTCGCGTTCCACACCCCGGGCCCTTTGTTGCATACCCCTTCAAACGCCAGCATGTTACATACCCTCGGTCGGACTCTTTCACCGTTTCTGTAAAAGGCCACGTTTGGGGGGTTCGCCGCGAAAACCGCTCTCTGTTACATACCCTATGTAACAAGGTATGTAATGGGTGTGGGCCCCAGGCCTTGTTACAAGGCAATTCTCGCACGCGCCCATATACCGTTTAGGGTTTGGAGTGTGAGGGGATGTTGCGACCTCTTCAGAAGCTTCTCCGTGGTTTTGCGGAGGTGTTGTTAAGAACCTGCTGTGATTTTAGTCTACCATTCATGAATGAGACGCATATGAGCCCATCATCGCCAACCCCTGGTTAATCAGGGTTTACTTGGTTGCTCCTGGGGCTGCATAGCTGTTCATAACAAAGCGGCTCATAACTCCAAACCCAAACCGTCAATTCAAAACACAAAATTATAGTGATCCAAGACCACCTTCTAGAAGTTACCTGAACCATAAGTAAGATTATAACCTTCGTTGTTAGGTCCCATGAGTTTCCTGGTAGCCCTTGAACTGCACACCCTTAACCCAACCGTAATCCCCAAACCCTCACAATTCCTCAGCACTAAACTCTAAACCCTAAAGCCAAAATCCTGCACTCCGAACCTTATTAGACCCTAAACCCTAAACTCTAAATCTTACACCTTACATATACCCTAAACGCTAAACCCGAAAGCCGTTAGGCATGTCTTGTTTTTTTACAGAGCTGGACTTGCCTCAATAAAGGCCGGATTCTGCCGCAGCTTATCCATGTCGACTCCCATCTCCTTTTAGGGTTTAGGGGTTCAGGGTTTAGGGGTTCAGGGATTAGGGTGTAGGGCTTAGGGATCCTCCTTGACGGAGATGTAGGGTTTAGGGGTTTAGGATATAGGATCTAGAAGGTGGCTCTACCTGAAGGCCGTCTATAAATCATCTTCTACTGGAAAAGGGTCTACGGTTTAGTAATTTAAGGTTCCCAATTGCAGACTTCATTTCTCAGATCCTCCCGGGGGTCTGGGATTATCGGGTTTAGGTTTTAGAGGTTTCGGACCTAGAGTTCCGGGCTACGCTTTCGGGACGTGAAGTTTAGGACCTAACCTTGGACCCTAAACCCTAAACCTTCAACCTTATACCCAAAGCCCTGAACCCTAAACCCTGAACCCTAAACTACCCTAAGCCTTGAACCCTAAACCCTGAACCCTAAACTACCCTAAGCCCTGCACCCTAAACTTATAAACCACTAGACCCTAAACCAACCATGGCAAGTCTCTACCACCAACATCCTGCGGTTGGGCCTGGGTTCCAAACTCGCTTCAAAACTCAGACCTTGCCGCAGCTCCGAAACCCTTAGAGTTTAGGGTTTATTGGGGTTCAGGGTTAAAAGGGCTTAGGGTTAAAAGGCATTTAGGGTTTAGGAGCTTACTATAGGTTTAGGCTTCAGGGCTTCTATGTAGGTTCTTTTTTGCGCTTGCTATGTCTTTAAGGGATTAGATTATACTACCCAAAAATGAATCACATAGGAGGTTCTGGGGACCTGCTGAATGCCAAGCCCTCAGCCCAAACCCTCCATATCACCAGGCCCTACACCCTGTTAGACTTGTCTTTCGGCCTGTGCATTCCTTAGTCAGTGATGCAAACTCTGCCACCTAACCCCCAGGGTAAGTGAAATAATGGCCCCGCCCCTCGAAACCGCAAAGAAGACACAGCTCTACATACTTTTTGGGGTCTAGGCCGTCCACTTCTTGCCACCAAACTTCATATATAGGAGCTTCTCAAAGATGAGCCTACAGAATCTCTCTATATATTTCCCTAGTGTTCCTAAGAACTCTTAGGGTTAAGGACTTTGAGAAGCCTTCTATCAACTCGTAGCTCCTGCTTCAATTTGATGGAAAAGGGCATTGATAAAAATGGGTTTTGGGTTTCGGGTGTATGGGGGGGGCCCTTGCTGACGCCAAGAGACATGCAAATAATGTGAGAAGATGGCGGAGGCCCTTATCAGATAAGGATTGTCTTGAGAAAATACCACATTGCATTGCTGGACCCTAAACCACAATCTCTAAACCCCTAAAACCTCTGAAGCCTAAACCCTACACTATAATCCCTAAACCCATAAACCCTAAACCCGCTAAAGCCTAAACCCTACACCGGAAATGCTTGATAGGAGGAGATTGCAAGGCATCTTGAAGGATTCTGTGGGGTCTGAGGTATCACGCTTAGGGTGCTTTGTTGCTTAGGGTTTAGGGCTTGGGTTTGGATCTAGGGTTAAGTGTGTGCTCTCAGGTATAAAGGGATTAGCATTTAGGATGCAGGTCCACTAAGATTGAAGGAGTTGGCCCTAATCCCTAAACCCCTGGGGGGTTTCAGGGTTTAGCGTCAGTGTTGTCTTTAATTTGGGCTTAGGCCTTCGGAGTCCGGTCTGCTGAAGACTCTATGAAGTGGGGTTGTTCGGCCCAAATGTCTGGATCACGAGGCACTTTGGTGTATAGCCTCTACCCGAGGGGCCCGATACTTCGTACTTTGCGTCATATACCCGTAGATGGCAAATTACAATAAAATGCTTACTATTTCCATGACTTCCACTCTTCTGTGTACATCAGCTACAGTCAATATTACCAAGATACTTCATGCACATGGGCTACCTAGTCAGGGATGATATTCGACTATACGAAAACTACAAGAGGGACCCCGTCCCTTAATTAAGGCTAATGCTAGCAGTATAGCTCATATGTATATATATGTATATACACCCACCACCCAGGACTACACCGCCCGCCTCTAGACCTGCGCAATGAAACCTGTAACTGTCAGGGATTCCCGTGCTACACCCTCCCCTTTACTACTCCGCACCAAAATTCCCTCTTGACTTAATTCTCCTTCAAGAACCTTAATTAAAGAGGGGAACCTAGGGGGGGGGCAATACCCTAAAACCTACACCCCAAAACCTAGAGAGGGGGGTAATAAGGGAACCCATGAAGCTGTGTCCTTGCAAATGCCCAGGATCTCGGGGTCCTTTCCGCATGGACGGAGGTGGCGAAGAAGAGATAGGCATAATTTGTTTCTAGGGTTTAGTGGTTTAAGTTTAGGGGAGGGATATACCACGGGCGTCCGTTCACTATCCCAATTGGTACGTGTAGGTGTATAGCATATACTTAGGGTCCGAAGGAAGTCGCATGCATCTTCTTTGGGCCCAAGCATATACTACACCAGTGCAGTGACCCTGTCGGTATAAGAGCCTATAGGATACTACTTGGTCATAACTTGCGGGTTGCCTAGCGGAAAAACGAAGCTTTCTCAGATCGGGTTTTCGCCCCTCGTGCCGGCACTCTACACCGACGTATCGCCCTCCGTTTGTGTCGCAAGCGCGCAGTCATCTTTATAGGAGTGTCTCGAGGTTCGATATCCGCCTTGGGAACTGTGTGTGCTGCTACCGTGACCTTACGTAAACAGCATACCCTTGGATGATACCACGATTCCTCATCTGATTCAATGTATAATTCTTGATTAAGGGGTACTGGGGTCCCTGAATCTGGAGCTCCAAACCCTAGACCCCAAACCGTGAACCCTAAACAAACAGCGGGCAAAGCGGGACATGCTTTGGGACGGGCGGTGGCATTCCAAACTTGTAGGCAATGACGCGGGGGAGGGTTTGGAGTTCAGGGTTCAGGCTTGAAATTTAAGGTTTAGGGGGCAAGGAACTATAAAAACGTACAAGTTTGCATTTGTCTACAGCAGCTTCACCACTTCTTCCTGGATTGACTTCCAGCATGTTGCCCAGGGTTTGGAAATTCTGGAGAAGCCTGGTTCCGCAAAAGTCGGTGCTTACACTCTGGAACGTCTCATCCAGCTTTTAATGAAGGTTGAGGGACTGCTGTTGACAACGCTGGAAACAAAAAAGAGATTAAGGCCCTCAAGCAGCGGGAGAAATATACCTCTCTCTGTGTCTACAAAAGGCTCATGTGGAGGTTATTGAAGATGAATGTGCCCCACGGGACCTGTAACATATATGCAGGTTCTTAGGGACAGGAGGTCACTACATAGCCGCCAGCCCCAGACGGCAACAACCTTTAAACCTACAGCCCTCAAACCCCAAACGAAAATGAACATACTAGCCGCATGCCGAAAGCTTAAAGATAAGCACCTTAAACCCCAAGCCCGAGCCCCAAACACTAAAAGCATCTTCAGCCGTATGAGTCATAGACTAAATTCCAAAGATCGCCCTTGAGAAACCCTATACTTAACACTACCTTAGTCAATCCCCTATATGACCCCTTCAGGGAGTTTAGACCCTAAACCCTTCACCATAAACCCGATATTATCCCCCATATAACCCCCTTTAACGAGTTTAGACTATAGTTTATATAGCCCCCCCAACTTATAACTAAGGCCGTGGATCCTCGACCCCTACATCGTAAGCCTGTAGGATTTAGGGTTTAGGGTTTAGGCATCAAGTCTCTTGCTTCATGATGTTTTGGTGGGTTGTGTTATGGTTGTGAGATGTGGTAGTTTCCCAAAATAAGGGACCCCAATATAGGCCCCAATATATTATAGTCCTTACTATGGGGACCCCCAAAAAGGTACCCCTAATTTTAGGAAACCCCCATGTCAAATTAGGGACAAGCTCGTCGCATCTGGACCTAGAAGCTCAAAGAGCCGGGCTTCTTAAGCTGTAGGAAAATCTCCTACGGGATACTAAGCTCCCTACTAAATTTGAAAAATGTTCCTCAAAGGGCTTTCTTCGTGGCATGGCCCTAAACCCTGGGCTTATGGCTTATCCGACTCCTAGATGCCAAGCCCCCACTATCCCTTAACTCGCACATCCTAAGCCCTCCTTAAACCCTAAACCCTAAACCCTTAAACCCTAAGCCCTAAACCCTATTCAAGGATAAGTGGGCACACCTCGAGCAGCTCCAATACGGGCTTCCGCCGTTCATAGGGGCTAGGCGGTGCCATGTTCCTGACGTAGGGTTTAGGGTTTAAGGGTTTAGGGTTTAGGGTTTAAGGGTTTAGGGTTTAGGGTTTAGGGTTCAAGGTTTAGGTGCAAGGGATGACTACTTAAGGGGTTTAAGGCGCAGGGTTCTGGGGCTCAGTGCGAAATGGGTTTAGGGTTAAGACTTCCCGTATCCCCAGGCGAACTCCACAGAACAAGGCTTTATTGGATTAAAATGAAAAATTTGGGGGTCCCAAGCTCTCGATCATTAGGTACTGCGTAGGAACCAAACAACAAAAATCTAGTTGATCTCAAGACCACCATAGCCAAGGTAACAATTCTAATCTACAAAAAATGTTGCTTTCCGGAACCGCTCAGCTCTCCAAGTCTGTCACAAGTCTATGATGTATCCTATCCAATAATACACACGAAGACATCCAGAAATAATCCCTAAACACTAAACCCTAAACCAGGCTTCGCTTTTCTTACAATCTGTCTTACAGGAGTTGTAACGTGTCCATGCTGAGACCTACAGGCAGGGTTTAGGGTTTAGGGTTCCTGCTGGAGCCAGTTGTTCTTGAGCAAATTTGGGGCTGGTACCAGTAAAGCTTGGCACGTGACCTGTGCTGAGTAGGAAGAGCCCTCAGAACAAGGTATCGGCATCAAGAGCCCATTCTTGCACCACGTATGTTGGCCCTAAGCCCTGAGAATGGAATTTGAGGCCCTGCCCCTTTCAGCCCAAACACTAAGTTTGAAGGCAAGAGTTTCGCGTGACGGGCTACTGGGCGGTGGTCGAGTTGGCGTAGCACTAGCATCATATTGCCAACAAGCACTCCGCCAGTCGCATGACCTTCAGCCTACATCATTCTGCTTATCTCATGGGTATGGGGGATGTATCAGATGTTGACCACCTAGGATTCACCGAAACGACATTCTCAGGGAAAATCGCAAGGCTCGTGCTTGCCCCCCCTGCCTGTTCATCTGCAGCCCCTGCGTCCATGCTCTCGGCCGACTGACCCAGCAACCCAACTACCACATCATGAGTCACTGTCGTTTGATGGGTTTGGCCCTCGCATAACACCCCCAAAGGGTCTATGTAGGTATATGGGATATACTTGGGCCTTAAAGTAGGTAAATGGGAACCCCTTTTGGCCCTAAGTATATACCATATACCTACATGGACCCTTTGGGTTAATTACCTCACAACCCGCTCAGCTCGGCCTGCAGGGTGAAGTGCATGACATGTGGGAGGTTCTCCAGCGTAATCTGTATAAACCCTTTAACCCTCATTATTTCGATAAAGCCTACCCATCCAAGGAATCCCTAGAAACCATAGTCTCCCAGTTGGGGTATGAACCCCTAAGAAGGTTTTAGGGTTTATAGGGTTCATTTCGTCTTCGAAATCAAGCTCCGAAGATCAAATCCCGACTGAGCCCTCGGCACGTCCGCGAACTCCTCCTTCTCCCTCTCCTCTCACTCTGCTCTGCTGACACATGTGAAGCTTTCAATAGCAGCCGCATACAACCTTCCATGTGATCTCTGGGTATCCCGGGGTGCTCCGGGGTGCAAAACATCTCCCGCTCCTCACGCTTCTTCTGATTGGAAGGCAGCGGAGGCAGAGCCTGGCGAAACGATTCAGGGTGTACTGCCAAAGCCAGAGCTTAACATTTGGGGTCTACAGTTTAGGGTGTGAACTGTATACAGACTGCCCCGCTTGTTTATCACGGTCCAAACTCGCGGAGTCTATAGACAGCTCTTTTGGAAGTCTGCAAAAACATTACGTTTGCAGTAGTCGGACCCGGACGGGCAGACTTGGGAGATGCAGTCTGAATACAAAGTGTTTGTCTTGATTCTTTCAAGATTCGGGTGCAGGATAAGGATCGACATATTCACCGCGCATGGGGCCATAAGCCATTGATCATCGGCTGGGCGTCTACGAAGGTTGTTGTGTTCCGTTCCTCGTGGAGCATGCGCGCAACATTCTTGCACCGTAGAGAACACGCAGCACTGCGATGAAACCGAAGCCAAAACTGAAATTGAGCCCTCCAGTTCGGCCGTCCAGCTCCCTGGACTCAACCATCCCAGTGCGAAGGCTCCAGCAACAAAGCCCCACATGCCCCCACACTAGCCCTGCTGCCCATTTCTGCAAGTCCCGTTCTAACTCCCATCACTGTGCAAAAATGTACAGCATCCATGGCAAATGCTGAGATTGGAAACAGTACACACCAGCGCGCGTGTTGCGCATGAGAAATGCCAATCCCGAAGTAGATGCAGACTCCAGGTGAGCGACTTAATATTTGACTTCGCGGGTTGAGGCTTGGAAAGCAAGTTATATACATGGCTTCAAGAAGTCGCCAACGCTGACGACGGTAAAAAAATCTAGAACAGGTGTTGTCACATACTGTAACGTCTTCCGCAACATACATGGTAGTTTCCCGAAATAGGGGGACCCCAATATAGACCCCAATATACTATAATCCTTATTATGGGGACCGCGAAAAGGGCACCCCTCCCTAAACCCTAAACCCTAAACCCCAAATTTTGGGAACCCCCCACATATCTGGACTAACTCCCCCAAACTCCTTGGTACCGACCAACTAGTCAATCAGCCATGCAAGATAGCCCGACCACGCAGCAGGAGCCACCCTGTCCTATACCTAAACCACCAAAGTAGGTAAAATAATCCGAAACCCTGAAAAAAACTAAGAGGCAATTACTCGACATTTTTTAGGGGTTCAGGTAGAAACATGAACAGTCTTGAGAAGCAGCAGCCGGTGAAGCGAGGAAACTGCTGTCGGCGTAGAACTGCGCCGCGCTGCGCTGCTCGTTTAATGCACATGTGTGAGGAAACCGTAAACCTCAGTTTAAGGTTTAAGGCCCTAAGGGTCCAAGGACCCAAGTAATAGGGCTTTAGGGCCCAAAGACCATGAATCTTATATGGTATTCGGGACCTAAACCCATCTTATTTGAGTCCTTGGACCCTTAGGGAGGTTTAGGGTTCACATCCTTGCTGATATACCCACAAACTACTCTGAGGCCTTGCCAAGGCGTTGGCTTGAAATGGGGATGGAATCAGATTGAGATTCAGGGCACACTGAGTTCAGAAAGTAGAAGTCAAAAGTCAATGCCTTTAGTACTTACGAAGCTTGCAGCCTCTGTACCACCGACCAGGATCCCTGAAAGGTACATGTACCCAAAAGGTTGGTACTTGGGAGCTTGGTATTGGGAAATCTGGAACACGGGCTTGGGGGAAGTGTATGATTATTGACTACTTGGACCCTTAGGGTATTCTACATTCAAGACATACCTAAGCCCCAAAACTATGTAAAATAATAGCCCTAAACCCATAGTAATAGCCATAAAGGCCATTATTTTACATACTTTTGGGGTCCAGGTAGACCAAAGGGACATAGCCCAAACTACCAACCCTTGGCTCTGGAAACCACGGGGCTTCTAGGGCCACTGTGCAAGGAAGGGAGGTTCCGAAAACCCTAGCGCCATCGTTGGGTCTAGTAGCCCTTGGGCTTGGTCAGGTTTGTGGTATGTAGGCCCTACATAACTTTTGAACCTTGCATACCGGGCCAACTTAACACTGAACTCAAATCATGAGGTACTTAAATACCCAGAACCTCCCATGTAGCTCTTTTTGGGGTAGTCTACTGGCACCCCTCACCAAAAACATAACAAACTCAAAAAGGAGCTACATAGGAGCCCCACCACCGGATAAATTTGGGTGCAGCGGAAATCTTACTGAGGGTTGGTAGGAAATAGGGACTCTGGCCATCTAGTATATGGGTAATCTGACATGTCAGGAAGAACTGCAGGAACAATGATGTTGGAATCACGAGGCAGCGTCATGGAAAACATGCGATCGCTTCTTCGGCGAGCCAATCAAATCTCATGAGCCGAAATCCGCTACCCTGAGCTCCTACACCCTTAAACTCTAAGCCCTTAAAGGCCTGAATCCTAAACAGCAGGCAATGAAGGAATGGATCCCTGTACCAGTCCGTGCATAAGACCCTGTAAGGTCCCCATACACCTTTCCGCCATTCTTTACTAAGCACGCGGCTCCCCAATCCCCACGAAGGTTCCTCCTTCGTCACCTTTACTCAGTGACGACTTAGTGCTAAAACCAAGCAAGCATGGGGAGAGTAGGGGAGGGGCGGAGCCCCCTACAGTACTGAAACCTTTAAGCCCTGAATCTAAGCCATGACGAAACACATGCAACATCCTGCAACGCCATGCAACATGCAATCAAGTCATGCCTTGAGTGCGGATACGCTTAATGCAAAGAATCTTGCATGACCTTGGTATAGGATTCAGGTTCAGGGTTAGCAAATCATGGTACCTTCATGCTCAAAGTACCAGGCACTTAGGGTTATGCAGGAACCCTTAACCCCAACCTTAAACAGTGATATCAACAGTATTCGGTAGTGCTGTTGGGACCTTCCTTGGAGGGGCGTGCGACTTGTGTCCATCTACTCCGTAACCCTACATATAGTGGTGATGCTTGCGAGACGTAGGGGAACCATACTTGGGCTATGCAACTACGAAATAGATAATCAATAGCACGCTCTAGCTTGGGATATGTCGGGGCTATTACGAACTTGTGGTCGAAGGTTCTTGAATAACTAAGCGAATATGTCAACACGTTCCTTATATGTCTTCTTGCCTTGAAAACTGTGAACGCTCATGCCTTGCACATTGAATCCTACACTGTATGGCCTGACGATTTTGAAGCGCTTGTCCTGCACCCTAAACCGTATGCCGTGGGTGGTTCCCTTTACAGTAGCAGTCGCTACCGCTACAATAAATCCCTATTTGGAACCGGGTTAAGATTTGGAAGTTTTCCTCCATCGCCCAAAGGGCCCAAAAACCCAAATATTGGAGTTTTAGAACCGGGTTAGGATTTGGAAGTTTTCCTCCCTCGCCCAAAGGGCCCAAGAACCAAAATATTGGAGTTTTAGGTCCCAAACATCATAATCTGAATGATTTTGGCTAGCTAAAGCTCAAATATTCAAGTATTTGGACCTTAGGGTAGCCTCAACCCACCCAAAACCTAAAACCTGAACCTAAACCCTAAACCCTACACCCCGGAGAAAAGCGCCTCAGGTTCAAGCGCAGCTTGCGCAGCCTTAAGCAGGGCAAAATCTCTTCAAGGAGGTCCAGGTGGGATCTATGGCTTTAGGGTTTAAGGTCTTGGATTTAAGGATTAGGGTTCAGGATTTACGGCTTAGATATTAGGGTGTAGGATGTAGGTTCAGGGCTTTAGAATTTGGGGTTTAGGACTTAGGGCTAGGGGTTAGGGTTTAGGATATAGGGCTAGGGCGTAGAACGTATACTTAAAATCTAACTTATAATGCCAGTATGAGGAGGGCCCCTAGTTCTAAGTCGGGTTCTTATAAGTTGGGTTAAATATTTGTGTATAAGCTCCATAAAGTGTAGCTACGGGACTTATATGTAACTTATAAGTATCGTTATGTAACTCAGGGCCCCTCGTTGTAAGTCCGCGAATCAAGTTGTCATTGGGTTTGTAACTGCCGATACATTTGGCTTGTTACAGGTGGCGCATGTGACGCTGAGACTAACGTTTAGGACTTGAAGCTTGAAGCTCAGCATCTAAGCCTTGGGATAGAGCCCACTAAGAAGTTCAGACCCTAGACCCTAAACCCAGGAATGGAGGAATGGGCTATGGGACTGCCCCACCAATACAGCCCCTGAAAACCCGATGTGAAACCTTTAGGCAAAAATTCCAAACCCTAGACTCCAAATCCTAACCCCAAATCCTAAACGCTGGTTCCTGAGCAGCCAAAAAGACCAAACCCTAAATCCTGAAACCCAAACCCTAAATCCCAAAACCTAAACCCTAAATCTCAAAACCCTCAACCCCAAACCCCTAATCCTAAATCCTTACCGCGAAGCCCGTCAACCCAAGACCTTAAACCCGAACACCCTAAACCCTAAATCCTACATCGCTAATACTTCAACATATCTGTCCTTAGAACCCCCTGTATTAACACAGTGTCCATTTTAGGGTTTAGGGTAAGGTTTTAGGGTTCAGTCCTTTTCAATTTTTTCAGATGTGATTCTCCATTCTGGCAATATGCCCGTACCAACCCTAAACCCTAAACCCTAAACCCTAAACCTTACACCCTCAACCCCCCTGCACAAAGAGTATATATAGATATAAAGATAGATACATAGATAGATGGATAAATATGTGTGCTCGTATCCCCTTGTATATTAAGCTCCCCAACCCCGAACCAGTTGACCCTGCGGCTGCCCGCCACCCCTACCCCACCTTCCCCACCTGCCCCTATGCCTACCCCTACACTCACCGCCTCCTCCGCAAGCTCTGTGGCGACCTCCGAGATCTCCATGACCGGTGGAAGCTGCCGCGGCGGGAGAGACATTGGGAGGGAGGGGTAGGTTTTCGGGTTTACGGTTGTATTTGGGTTATACAGGGTTTTTTGGGGTTTATATTGGGATAATGGAAAGGAAAGTGGAAACTACTATTTAGGGTTTAGGGTTCAGGGCTTAATGTAGACCCGTGATTCATAAACCCCCTTTCAGGGGCCTTAATATTGGGATCCCCAGTAAGGGGAGGGGGGTTATTCATCACGGGTCTACGTTAAGGATTCAAGCCGTTTAAAGGGACCCAGGTATTAAAACCTACACCCTGAACTTAACCTTGAATCCTACACCCTAAACCCTAAACCTCGAAACCGAAACCCTGAACCCTAAACGCTAAACCCTAAATGCCAGGAAGCTCCAACGAGGAGCCCCCGGACACTGGCCCTTGTGGCTTCAAGGTTCCCCCTTGGCAAGCCCCACTCATGATAAGGGGGGGTTTTGTGGTTTAGGGTTTAGGGTTTGGTGATTTAGGGGTTTAAGGGTTTAGGGTTATAGGGCCTAGGATCTAGAAGGTAGATCCACCTTGATGAAGGGCTTCTAAACAATAGCAGGGTAGTAGTAGAGGGTATTTTGTGGGGGGTTCTACATTGAAGATCCTCTCAGGGTCTGGGAAGCTGGGCGTTGGGCGCTAGCGCAGGAACGCAGGGAGCCCAATGTCATGTACCTTAAAAACATATTTGGAAACTCTAAACCTACACCTTAAACCCTAAACCCAAACCCTACCTTAACCTGCAAAAACCTACTTTTGTTGTAGAGTCTTATTCTAAACCCTAGTATAGAATTTATAGGGAGCCTACAAAAAAGTAGGTTTTGGTAGGTTAAGGTAGACCCCGTTGCTTGTTTGCTTACTTACGGCTCAGGTGGCGAGAGACGTGGGGACCACCGAGAGAGGAGTTGGAGTGTAATAGTGGTATCATAGGAATATAAGAGGACCCTAATATAATCCTTATTATCTCTTATAGCCACTATTATTGGGTGGGAGGTCCACCTCAGTTATAGGGTGCGGGCTCTTGACTTTATAGTCTTGAGCGCTTAGGCTTCGGAGGGATGAAAAGGACTCTCAGGTACGGTAGGGTTTAGGGTTTAGGAAATTAGGGTCTACGTAGGGCTTATTGGGGTCGATTTCGCCGGGGGTGGTTCCGAGGAGCAGTCGTTCTTGCAGGGCCCGGGACAGAAGGATCTACGACAAGCCTGAACCACAACCCACGCGCCAAAGGAATCCTCAAAGTCCAACCTGAAAACCCCCTAAACCCTAAAACCCCTAAACCCTAAACCCCTAAACCCCTAACCCCTAAACCCCTAACCCCTAAACCCCTAAACCCTAAACACCTGAAAA